>JANRGW010049837.1:32120-76791 GCA_024733675.1 Psilopsiagon aymara | reverse complement strand
AGGAGCAGAGGGAAGAAAAAAAAGGGAGGTGAGTGAACAAACTGCGTGGCTGATTTATGGTTTAAACCACGACAACTAGTATATGGTATCTTTAACTGATACATTACATTAATGAAATAAAGGAATAATCTTCTCTAGGTTATTCTCAGCTGAAAAAAAAAAAAAAAGTCAATTTAAGATTATAAAATAAGAAAAAAATATTATTTTAAGTCTTACAGTTTGTCTTCTCTTTTTTGCTTAGTAGAATTAATTTGTAATCATGGCTAATTTATTAAAACAAATTATATTGTACAATTTTACCTTTATATTTCCCAAGATTAAAAATAAAAATGAGCCAAATAACTAAAATGAAAAGATAAACCTAAAGTAAAAATATGGCAGACTGGTGGATCTTTGCCAACCAGATTAAATCTGAGGAAATAATGTGGGTGTCCAGATAGCAGTAGCAGCAACAGGTTTCAGGAGATGTCTTTCACAGCCCTCATGTTGATGCTTATTTTCCTCTGGGCATTTTTTTTCCAGCTTCTTTTAAATAGGAGTATTGATATTTAGTTATTTTGTATGTGTGAATGATTTATCTTGTATTTCCTTCTCATTGCTTTGCTCTCCCTCCCTTCTCTCACAAAGATGCACACAGAGTAAAATTCATAACACAGTCTTCCTAATGAACAAACTCCCACTGAGCACCAAAGTGTTTAATGATGCTCAGCAGACAGAGTTCGGCAGTTCCCCTATGTGAGCCAATACATAATCACACCACAAGTTAAAATAATATTTAGGTTGCCAAGAGAAACTCTGGAAATGTAAGCCATGCCGGATTTAAATTTCCCAAACTTTAATTCTGTTCCTTTTTGTGTTCATCCAATGTAACTGAGAGGGAAAAAAAAATAATTACATTGTGTAAAAGTATACATGATTATGAAATTAAAAGCTCTTTGCAAGACAGCCAAAGTAAATTCAGGCAAACTGCTTTGGATCAGCCTTCAATAGTTTAAAACATACTGTTTCAAAAAGCTTAGTATATGTAGTACACACTACATATGTCTATCTCAGTAATGTCTATAGACCAGATTCTACAATTAATGAGCTCTGTAGGTATAAACTCACCTGCAGTGAAATTTACAATTGTTAAAAAAACACAGCGTTTTGAAGTGGCCCTTTATTAGAGGGTTCTGAAATTAGAACTGGCAGTTACAAAACTAGCGATCATGGATCCTTTACAAGTGCTTTCTAGAACTACTATTCAAACATATATTAATTTATCCTTTGAAGAATAAAGCAAGCTGGCTTTTAGACTGGATGGTGACAGGCCACAGCTTGTTCCTATCTGCTGAGAAGTTACGAAGATTTAGGTGACACAGGTGAGACACTGTAGGTCCCCTTGTGTCTTCAGGCAACTGGGGTTCTCCTTGTTCTTCCCTGGCTGTGGGCAGCTGGCGAACAGGTGAATGTGCACACTGTCCTGGCTTTGTCTCGGATCAGGTGTGGTCTAAAATAAGCTGGGGTGTTTTTTTTCCCCTATCTTTCTTTGGATTCTGGTGCAATCCACTGTTGCAAATTTTTACACATTTCTATTCTCTAAATTCCTGACCATGTGTGAGTAAGCAGCATGTTCTGTTGAGAAAGTTCACACTATGAATGTCTTACCACTTTCTCAGCATTAGTGATTTTTTTTTCTGTCCTAAAAAATAAATCATTCAACTAAATGCTGCAAATTTTCTTCATTTCACATTGATTTAATTAAAACACTGCAAGAACCACACAGCTGAAGAGCTGGATACAGTAGGCAAGGATGCTTTTTTTTTTGTTTGCTTGTTTCCCCAAGGAATGACATACTCAATTATATATTGAGGGGCTGATTTCCTAAAAGGCTAAATTCAGGAAATCCTGGGATTTCAGTTGCCTTTGAATTTGACCACAGTCTGAAATCAGATGAGTTCCCAGAGCCAACAGATGCTTCTACCACATTGACCGCCCAACCTCCTAAAAATGCTGCATTAAAATCCAGTGCTTATTATTTATCCAGTGCTCACTGTTTGTACAGCCTACAGTTTTTACTGTGGTAAAGCATGCAAGCTTTATCACAAACAAACAAATCCTTTACGTATTTTGTGTCTTTTTTTTTTCAATTTATTTATTGATAGAACTAGAGTGCAGTCATCCCTCCTCTGTTTCATGATCACTGCAGTACTTCACAGAATGTAAGGCATAGCTTCTCCCCTGCTCATTATGCAATAAGCAATGCTGATATAACTCTTATCATAATGCATTTGGTCAGTACTCACATGTGACAACATCTTGCAAATACATTTGAGAAATTTTATAAGCTTATCTGTTACTATATAGATTATGTCACTTAAGTGACAAGGAGGAAGAGTTTTAGGCATGTTCCAACACATTAGATTTTGAGCATGGTTTGGAAAGTGAAGTTCATGACTATCCTATTGATACTTATACATATAAAAATAAACTTGTGTAGTACATGGATTTGTTGTGAATGAGAGTCCACTCTTACTTTAAAGAAGTGCTCTGGAAGTACCTGAAGCTGAAAAGCCCAAGTTCAAGTATTAATGACAATTCCTTTAGTTTAAGATGCATATTTACTGCAGACTTCTTTTGAGAAATGGGAATAGTCTAAGCCATGTCTCCTGGAATTTTTTTTTTCCACCATAACATAGCAGGAAAATACTAAATATTTTACAGCATTTCAGAAGGTAATATGAGGGATTTTGCTGTGCAAAATTATTTGGAGAGATAAAGATTCCTGTTTTCAAAAAGAAATGGAAGCTAGCTGCTTGAAATAAACTTGTATTTATAAACCTACACTTTTACTGTCATAAGGGAAAATGAAGGTACTTGTAAGGGTGGAAATGGGCAATTGCTTTTAACTTCTGCAGCATTAACGTTTGTGCTGTGTGGAAGAAAGAATAAATAAGATTTTTGTATTGAAGAAGCTACTTATGAGCTGGCAATTACAGCTACTGCCTCAGGCACCTAACGAAGAAAGCTTTCAAGTGCCAACTCAGCTGAGGTTTCTGTATTAAATAGACGGTAAGTAGAAGGTATTTCACAGGCAGAAAAAGGCTTGCTCTGCCCCTACTTAGCTAAAACCATCTGAACACTTGTAATACAACTGACTTAATACAGTCTTTCAAAAGCCAGGGTGCATTAGCTTGGGCTCAGTGTTACCATCATGGTTCAGCATGTACCCACCATGCACATGTTGTTTTGTGTAGCCTGGAAAATGCAGAGCAAGGCTGTTTCTGCCAACAAACTCCTAGGCAGACGTGCAGATAGCCCTGTGTGGTATGAACAGCTACTATGGTACTGCTTGCAGAGAGATGCAGGAAGCCTTTCTGCTCCACAAAGGTCATGCTTACCCCGGTTCTTGCGATAGGTAAAATTTAAACATCCATGTCTTTCTCAGCTTTTGTATTGAGGCTATCTTTATACCTCAGGAGTGTCAAGGAGTTTGTGGCACACACAATACTTGCACAAAACCAAAAGTTTGTTCAGTAATAATTTCACCTTGTGAAGAAACAACAGCTTGTCTGTTCTCAGGGACTAGCCAAGACCGTTTGGTGGTTGTGAAGATGAAATGGAGCTTTCTGTTTTTCTCTACAGTAACTTTTTTTAGGAGGAATTATCATTACCTGACTTGGAAATCACTGGAATCTACCTCTGCTCTCTTACATGTCTATATAAACCTACAGATATTCCCCAACTGTGTTTTTTTGTCCAATATTCCTTCTGTCAGATGGCTCTGATTCAAAGTCCATTGCTTTCACTGGCTTTAAGTCATACAATCTGTATTATGAGGAAAACTAAGGAAAATAGCTCACCTTCAACCACCCACCAGTGAGCAATAAAGAAAAAAGCAGAAAGTTCCCGCTACAATCTGAGGAAGATACATATAATCTGTTTGTTAAATACACATTACATTTGAGTAAGCTTGGATTTTGGTTTTATTTTATAAGCATTTATGTTAATATCTGGTATCAGTTTTCACATACCTTGCTTCTGTAGGGGCACTGAAATAGAAGTTTTTAAAAAAATAGGTGCTTGAAGAGAGAGACCTACTGTATATTTAGACATAGATATCCTGATTTTCAAGTACATCCTTTGGCTCCCAATTTAAAAACCCCACAAAACAACAGTGATTTATGCTTTTAAAAATCAAATGGTCTTCAGGTATTGAACAGATCAGCAAAGCACTTGCTACAGAAATTGCTGTAAACTAAAAAAACCCACATGTATCTGTTCTGCTAAAAAGAAAGACATTAAAGATTACTCTTCTTACTCAAATACAGAACAGTCTACTTTAGATATCTAGTACTTCCCCTCCAAGTAGAGGCTTGACTGGAAACTGTAAAATACCCATCCCATTTGATCTTTTTAATTTAGTCACTGAAGATCTGAAGAACCAGTAAGTCTCCCAGCTAAAACTACCCCTCATACTTTTAAAATGCAAGTTAATACATCAGGCTTTATGTTTCTCAACAACATTCCCTCTCTCCTCCCCTGTCCTTTGAAAAATTACAAAAAAACCTGCTTGTTCTACTTAAGACTGTCCATGACTTGGGAACAGGAAAATCTATAGTGTCTCAAAATGAGGCAACTGCAGAAGTTGAAACTGCGCAAATCCAGCCAATTTCCCACCAGGCTTGCACACACAGAGTTGCTAAAGCTCATTACAAGGTAGCATAAATGGAGGTCTAATTAACATAAGAAACTGATCCAAAAGAAAATCCCATCAACGTACATGAAAACAAACCTGATGTGTTTGAAATTCAGCCAGCTACAAATTAATTCAGCATAGATTACATATACAAGGAGAAAGAGACTCCAGCAGAGTAACTGGCATTGTATTGGTAAATACACCAGAAAGATTCCCTTCTACCCTGTATCCCCTCCCACTCAGTACAATGAATTATATTTGCGTACCATATGTTCCAGCAAGAAATCAAGCAGTGGTCAACATCTTCTTCTTGATCACTGTGAATTCTTTATAAATTAATTTGTATTATGTCACTTTCCCCTTTCTAGGCAACTGATTCTGGGCCAAAGACAGCTATACTGTGGTCTTGTAAAAGGTGGAGGAACCTAATTACCAGACCCCTGAACTGTCATTTACAGCTGCTGATGGCCCCGATGCTGGCATCCAGGCTGGTGTCACAGCAGAGTATGTGGCACTATGGGGCAACAGTGTGGCAGCAAGGAAGGATATAAAGACACCTGAACTGTGTCAAAAATAATAATAGCCTGAGAAAAGTGCTGTGCTGGTGTGGCTGTATTCTTCAATATCCAAACTAGCTTTACTGCGAGCACTGCTCTGCGCTATGGAAGCTATATAGCAGAGGTAAGAGTAGATAGAAGAGCTGAATATGGGAATGTCTACAAACTCTTCTCAGGTATGTGATAGTTAACAGCGTGACAATGTTCTGACACAATCCTGATGAAAGAGATTTTGTCTGCTGCTCCAAACCACAATGCTATGTTAATTCTTAGGGCTTGTTTCTATGAAGTTTATGTGAAATAAAGGGATGAATTCAAAGAGCAATAGTTACCCTATGGAACTACTACTCAGGACTACCTTGACATAAAGTCCTACTACATCATAACTGCTCATATGAAGAATTGGTGTAGAAAATTCACTGCAGCCACTGTCAGACTTGTTATGCCAAAAGGCTTTCAGAAACATCATTTTATCTGCCAAATACAAGCAGGTGCAGAGTACTCAATCACAACAGAATAGCGCAGGTACCTGAGCTGCATCATTTGAACAAAGTAACTTTGGAAATCCTTTTTCTACCCAGCCTCCTGCTATGTGACTGAGCAGTGGGTATTTGTGTCTTCATGCTGAAGGAAGAAGCATTTTTCTTCTTTTTATTGCTATGGTCTCTAGATCTCAAATTATCTGAAATACTGTCTTAGCTAAGTTCATATTGCTCTGCCCTTGAGGTCATAGCAGCTGCTGGGGCCAGAATATCCTCTAAAACACTGGCAGATGTTTGTTTGAGTGGACTTTTATAAGTCTGAAGCCTCATTAGTTGTTTTCATGACCTGAATACTAATTTAGCAGTGTGATTCTTGGGCTCTGGATCCGAATATTCAAGAAATTATGATGAATTTCAATCTATGGGTACTAGTTATTATTTACAGTAATATGGATTAATACATACCTTTTATGCCAATAAACATTCTGTTTAAGTATAGCATATGATTAACAAAATCCCTATAATACAGCTAAGTATTTTAAGTCAAGATGTCCCTGTAAAAAATAAATTGTTGGGTCAAGTGGCAAATGAAAGTTATTCAGGATTGGTAACACCTCATTAAAAACCATTTCAACTGCCCTAAGGCAAGATGTTAATACACAGTAATTGTCTACCCAGAGTGAATCTTTTTCCAGTTACATGAATAATGCAAAGTAACTATTTAAATATGCTTATTTATATCTTTAGCAGATTAACTATAGCTTCAAAATTAAAGACTAATTTTTTGCTGGTTTATGCTACAATCACAAGTTCACAAATAGGAGAAAGAAGCATAAAAACACTCTCTTCCTCAACTGCAAATTTCACTTGCAGAAAGCAGAGGATGAAAATAATTTAATTAGGATATCTGTGAATCCCAAGGAATTAGTACTGCTGCTACATCTGCATTCATCTTGTTGCTCCAATAAAACTGTAAACAAATAATAGGACATCAGTAATAGTAATTTAAACAGTGTGAGTGATGTCTATCACTGTACCACAGAAAATTACAAAATGTTTTCCAATTGCCTATGTAAAGTTTTTTGTGTGTTCAGCATTTTAACAAAGAATATTAGTAAGTAGGGAACAAAAGTAGTTTTTAATGCTCAAATTCTGATAAATCTCAACTACCTCACAGTCAGAAGACAATCTTCATCTTCAATCTGCCTTTAGAAATGAAGTCATGCAGCATTATCTTAACAATAAATAAATGATGATAATGCTTTCATTGTTCTGCTACATAGTGCATTCAATCTTCTATTAAATATCAGTCCTACAAGCATTCTGCACTCTGGTGTGCTGACCTCAATCCCAGGGAGCAAAAAAGCTCTAGAGGCTGAACCTGAAGTTTCTTGAAGGCGCTAATACAAGTATGAAAAAAGATGCTATGTTCCTTTGGGAAAAAACAAACCAACCAGCCAAAAGAAACCAACTTCCCAAAGTGGACCTGTCTTGGTTGCACCCAGAACACTGACAGAAGGAGTAGGAATTAAACCCAACCAATTTCTGTATCGGAGTGAGAAAACTTCAGTAAGAATCCTACTGAATGCTAAGTAAGGTTCCTAACCATGTCAACATACATATGCTCAGAAAACGTGCAGAATTTTCCAAGTCGGAGATAATACAAAAAACTTGGTATATCTACAACACATTGCAGCATTTGGTAATGCTTTATACACAGAACAGTGGGCTACTTGTAATATCAAAGAAAACTATTATTTTCATCAGCGTTTTTTATTCAGATTTATTTAACTGTATCTACTATGATGTATTATTTTAATTTTATTGTGATCCTCAGCCTTTAATGTTTTAAAAAATAGTAATGGAGTTATGCTGACATCTACAAAAAAATGTAGCAGCCATGCAGACAAAAAAGCACCAAAATACAACCTCAGAGGTGCAATGGGATTCAAATTTGCAAACAGAGCAGAACAGTTAAAATAAGTTTAACTAGGCCAGACAAGGCTTAAGTGTTTCATTAGAAAGAGATATTATGTAGGAGCAGATCTTGTGACGGATTTATCCATCTCAAAATAATATTTCGATCATATGTTTCAGACTTTGAATGGCTGGGAAAAGGAAGTTTGTATTTCTGCTTGGATTACTATTTCATGAACTACTACCCAAATTCTTGGAAAAGCTGAGTTCTTGACACTATTTCCTAAAAATGATACCTCAACAAGTCTTGACATGCATTTAATGTTGAAACAAGTAGTTTATAGCTTAAGCCAAGAAAATTTGTACCTCTGTTGTCTAATACAATTTTTACAAAGATACTTTTCACTGCAACCACTTTACCAATAAACTACAATTTGTGTATTCTAATGCTGACTGTAAGCCGAACACAGGACAAGACTTAATACATATATGATTTTGTTTATGCCTAGTAGTCAACATTACTACGTTGACTAACTTTCTTATGTGTCCAACCTACTGTAAATAGCTCAAAGACATGACCTCTGTTTTGCAGTCTAGAATAAACATTCTTTTTCAGTTGAACAAGAACATGTTACCAATGGATTGACTTTTTCCATCAGCCGGAGACATAGTGGGTGATAAACACAACCTTAAAGGCTTGTTATTCCCCAAAGTAGCCCACTCATCAGAATTAAGTAAATTTTCCTGCTAATTTCTGGTACTGTCTTCTGAAAGGTTTGTATTAATTATCATACAAATATAATTTAAGTAACTGTAAATTGTCTCAGTAAAGAGCCTTTTATGCTCAGGAAAGACAATTTCCTCCAGTAACTACATAATACTATTATTGACTTGTATGTAACCATCCATGTGGAATCAAGCCACACAGGGCATGAATCCATAGTGTGTTATGTGGGGAATTTAAATCTCTGTTGTGTTAGCAAACAAGCTGCTCTTTTAATTAGGCATCTCAAGCTATATATTTCACTCTCTATATTCTGAACTTGTGATTCTAATCAAATCAGGATAGGAAAAATAATAGGAGAAGGAACCATTAAGTTAGAGTAATGAGACTGATCAGAATTCACAAAAATGACAGGTTAAGGACGTAACCATGGCAGAGAATGAGGGAGAAATATGCAGCCCAAAAGGACACTAGCATCTTCTCTAGTGTGTTGACTTTCCACTTTTTAATTTAAGTTAGATGTGTCAGGATGCTGCTTTACAGAAGTGAAGTTTTTGACCTGTACTCCAGTAAAACTACAAGGGATAACAAGGGAACGCCAAGCTCAAGTACTAGATCAGGCGTCATGAATCATAGTATCTGCTCCTGAAATTACTGCTTCCAAAACAGGCAAACAATTAAAAACAATTCAATTTTTATTGGACAAAGGTCCTCCCTACTATTTATTTCCAGGGTCTTACTGAACAGCCACTTGTAACTGAAGGCTCCGAAGCAGAAGTTGAAAGGAGTAGCAGGTTGCTACTGTTTCATTTCTATGTGAGTGGCATTTGTGCGTCTCAGTCACCAATAATACTTTCAGTCTTGAAAGCTTTACCAAACTACTGTTTCTAATATGTTTACATTAACCTATTAAGTTAGTTGGAGAATTTCTTTTAAATAAAAAAAACCTAAACCAGAACAAATCAGTGGTTAGTAAAAGCACTTTCTTGACAATTATTGACTTAGTTTATTGCATTTTGCAGAAAGTTAAATCAATGTAATTCGCAGGCTCTGAGCAAAAGTGAATTTTCCCAAAACATTATAACATTTAATTGTCATATTACTGTCATTTTTACGACAAGTAATAGTGATGTAAACGTGACTAAAGCTGTGAGCTGAAAATCCCCCAATTGCCCTAACAGGCAATGCAGGCCTTAGCAATAGTAGAGAAGACCATCTGGGTTTGCACAGATATTTCAGAATGTAGATATCAATGCAAGAAATAGGTATCAGGTAATAGAAATAGATATCACTGTGCAGTCTCAAGTCTTCTGAAGAAATGAGGAGCGGTTGTACTCTCTCTCCTACTGATGTCTTTCAGCCTTGATTTAAACGGTCTGTTTTTCAGACAGGCAATGATAGTTCATGCCTACTATACCCTTGACCTTCCCTGCTGAGAATACCAACAAGAATGCCTCATCTCCATGTGATATTTAATCTAGACTGTAACCCCCTCAGGGGCAGAGATCACATCTACTTGTCTGTAAAACCTAATGCGCACATATGGCAAAGAACAAATAGTAAAAAGGATCACAGGCAATATGCGATCCTAAGTTCTGTTTACCTTTCCAACATGAGAATATATTTATGACACAATTACTTTCCAGGATACTTAAGCCTGATAAAGCCTGTGCAGCTCTAGTTGAAATGCACACAAGGGTGATGTGACACCATTTGGTGTAGTGACATGAAGTTTTATCATCAGTCTTTTTGAACCAAAATTGTTCTGTTAATAGTGTTTGATGTTTAAAGGCTAGTTAGAAAGAATGAATCTTTTGTTTCATCCTAATGTATATCTGATGTGACAGCTGCTACCTGTTTTAAGGAGAACTGGAGAAACTCCAAAAATGTCAACAGAATTTAAAGGAAGGAATGATAGAAGTTTTCAGCTTTTCAATTATCTTTTTCCCTATTTCTTTCCCCAGTCAATAAGCAGTATATAGTAGCTGCACACTGTCAGCAATGCACTACCAAGACTTGTTAATCTGTGCATAGGGATCTGGGGAAAGAATGATGTTACTCAGCAGTGTGCTAATCACCTGACCACCACAGTCAACGCAAAAAAAACTTTCATTGCTAGCAGGCAATTAAAGGGTGGGCTTGACTATTCTGTTTCCAACTGGAGGTTGTGCCAGAAAAAGCTAGCATTGCATCTTAAAAGCAATTTAAACAAGCAGCCTGCTTTGGCCAACATGACAATAACCTGAAATAATGCAGGTGAAAAGCTAAAAATTGCCTTCCAAACGCAAACACTCTCTGTTGAAATCATAAAGTATGCCCGTGATCAGCGGGTTAGAGCAGGGAGCCAGGTTTCTGCCAGTGCTGGCATAGTAATAGAACATTATTTGGATTCAAAAACTATGTTAGATAGGACAACAACATTGTCTTTATGACTCATTTTTGTCAGACTGGATTCAAAACTTATACCAACAAATTTGACATTTCATACTGCTCTGCAGAAAGCAAGTAAAATGAGTCCATGTTTTAAAACAGCAGGGAAGCTTCCAGTGCTACAATTAACTGGTAACATATGCCACTGCTGCCAAGAGGATTTTTAATCTCTTTAAACATTAATGTAGCATTTTTGCTTCTGTCGCAATAAGGCAGCCATCTGTGTTTGAACCTGCTGGGAAACTAGGGATATGTTTACAGAGGGAGAAATAGAGAGAGGCAGAGAGGGAGGTAGAAATCCATGTTTCTAGACCCAGCATCAAAAATAACAATTCAAACCTTTTAGACAGTATTATTAAGGTGTCATATACCAGTAGGAAGATTGTTAAAATACTCAGACTGCTCAATTTAAAACTGCACAAAAACCTCATCCCCGACCTAGCATTTATTCTCCTCATTTCATGTACTTGATTTTCTGTAAAACTGTGAACCATAATAAAGGATTTCATTGCAGACTTATTTCTGGGAAAATCCAAGTTCTACGACTTTGAAATAAACTTCTTATGTAATATCAAGCAGCAGTAAAAAAGGTATGAGTTCCATAAATCCTCTCAGGAAGAGCCTCCAATAATGCATTTTTATAAGCACTGTATTCTAACATTAAGACTTATTTGAATGGAGTATACTCTTAAACAGCAATTCAACTCTTACAAAATATAGGGCACTAAAAATTCCGTACCACAAATATGTCCTGTATTTACCTCTACAATCTGAGGCTATTCTGATAAAATATTACATCATCTGCCCAGCTTCTTCCTATCCAAAGCTCAGCTGACCTTCTTTCAAGTCCTTCTCACTCTACTCCAGCACTAACCAGTGTGGTTCTCTGAGCCTTTGTTTGGTTCCACAAATTCCATGCTGTAATCATGTCTGTCTGCCCTTTCCCCACCTTCAGACCCTGACAAGGTTGAAACCACTGGCCAATTTTAACTAAATATGAGCCACTTCAAAGAGAATTATTAGCCTAAAACTGTCATGAAACAGAGAGAGAGAAAGAAAGTCAAATTTCCCACAGTGGGACGATCTTCAACCAGAAATAAATAACCAGGCAATCGAGGCAAAGAGCTCAGAAACAAGCACAATCCCACAGAGTAATCCTCTGCTGCTTAAAGAAAATGGGTAGGAGTAGGGATAGTCTGGACCAGGGAGGACTGAGGAAGAAGAGAAACTCAAGTACTTCAGGGGCTATAGCAAGGAAGACAGCACTGGGAAATAAACATAGGAACTCTTAGCCTTGTTTTTAATTTAATTATTTTTTAATTAGGACGTAATGGACTCTGAGAACCAGATAAAAAACACAAGCTCACAGCTACCTTCTACAAACATATAAAGATGGTGCCAAATTTGCCCATCTTGGAAAAATATCAGCCCAGCTTTTTGTCTAATTTCTGTCTACATTCCTAGGGCTAAGAGCTTCAAAATGAGAATGAGACTCAGGAAAAAAAGAAAAAGGGCAAGGGATTTGGCCTAAGCAGCATGCACTTCACTCGAAAATATGTCTTGAAAAACCATGACTGTTGATCATTCTTGCTTTTGGGGAAAGTCCCAAAGCAGCTCACAGCTGCTTACATGAAAGCCGCTGGCTCTAGAGCCAATGTTCAACTGCAACAAGGCAGCTGGATTCCGCTGGGGCCAGCTACCCCACTGAGCAACGCAAGGGACAAATAACCACAAGAACAACTACTTACGATGGCATGATAAACATTCCAAATAGAGGATGGATTCCTGGTAAAATGTCAGCCCTGACACAAATTACTGTAGTCTTTATGAACTCACATGGTTACTAGTTTTAACCTGGGGGACTAAATTGTTAACTGCTGACATCCAACATCTTTTGATGGAGATGCAGGTGCTTGGCAGCTTTAAAAATGTAGCCATACACATTTGGGCCCATTTGTTTTTCCTGGCTACAACAATTCAGGTGGGAGATTTTAAAGAACTTAAGCATGATTTTTGCTGCTGGATTACTGCTGGTTGCTGCGGATGTATTGACTAATGGATGGAAAGGGGATACAGGAGTGGTCTACTATGTTATTAACAACTGTCAAGCAGGAGATAAACCCCATTTTAAGTGGATATATGTATAGGTTAAAATACATCATTATGGATATAGACACAACTGTGCAAACCCTGGAGTGATATTTTTGGCTACAGCTCCTAATTTAATTTAAATGTAAAATAGCAATAAATAATCATTATTTCTCACACAGACAATTAAGTACCTAATATTTATAAAATGCCATGCAACACACAGACCTCTACATTCTGGGAGAAATCTTATACTGACTTTTTTGTGATTTATTACATCCTATATATTTCCTATTACATCCCATATACTACCTAATGAAAGAAAACCTATATGAAAAGAATAATGTCCTTTCTCATAATGTTTAACTTTCATTTAAAACTAGCTTATGCTGAGCGCCATTTTAGGTCTTCTGAACTTGGAACTGTCATGTACTAGCTTGTATCTTTATAATCTGTTGAATTCAACCATTAAAAGATAAGTGCAATGCTATGAAAACTAGTTCACCTGCCAACAGCTAAAGTCAGACTAAAATTGTGAGCTGCTTGATTCTGAATCAATGAATATGCACTTAAGTATTTAAGAGTTCCCTCCATTTTTTACCATTGCACTTTAAAAAAAAAAATCACAAACCAATTTTCTTAGAACAAATTAAGATCATCCTGGCAGACAAAAATAACAGTAGCAAGACTACTGAAACTGAGGGACAGCAACATTTCTGGCACTGACAGTATTTCTGAGCCACCTGCACAGAAGCAGTGTAATTTGTCTAGATGACTTATCACTGTGAGTTTCAAATTATATTATCTCTCTATTTATTCAATACTTGGAGTTCCAGCTAGATTTCAGATTTGAAATGACGCAGTGTGATTGTCTTGGAGTTTGCTTTCTGCAAAATATTTGAGATAAATAATTTTTGTTCTGAAACAGAATTTTATTACTTTTGATTTCAGAAACTCTTGCAGAATTCTAACTTTCCACAATGTCTGTGTATACAATTTTCCTGTATTATCCCTTAGCATCAAAGAAAAGATGATGATCCTGCTCATGCTTGTGCATATATTCACTTACTAAAAACAAGAAAAGATTAATTGATCTATTCATATGCCCAAAGCTAAATATAAGTGTATATTTTCCCACACAAAAACTGAAGGGTACTATATAAGTTGCCTAACTTACTTAAAAATAAACCAAAACCAAACGAAAACCAAAAAACAACTAATGCCTTTAGTAGATATTCAATTTTATGGGAACCTATGGGTAGTAGGTGATAGTGAAAGAATAGTGAAGTTTTGTTGTGGGTTAATTAAGGATCAAAAAATTAACTTAGAAAAAAATATTTATACTAAAAAGCCCAGCATGAAGTCTGCTGATAAAATAGCTACTAAACCCTACTTGCCTTTAACGAAATATCAGTACTCACTCAACAGCAAAAAAACCCCATCAGAGTAATAATATTCTATAATTAACAGAGTAAAGTCCACAGAGGGTGCTATTTTAGTGCAGAAAGCAATCAGGTTGGTCAGGTATGATTTTCTCTACTCTTACTGACTTACCCCAGTACCTTTTCCACCTTCTACCTGAAAACAATCTCCATTAAGACTTTTTTCGTAGTCTTCAGGGCTCAGGTTAGGTTTTTCAGGCCTATAGCTTTCCACATCCTCCTTGCCTTCAAGAAGGACGTAGCAACCACACCTGGGACTCTTACAGCCAGGTTCAAACATTAATACAGTTTCTGATGGCAGGAAGAAAAGATCACTGCCAGGTGCCAGTGAAGGTTGTCAAACGTAAAGTAACACAATGGTTGGCAGTGTAGTAAACTTGGTTAAATTAGTCTTTCTTTTCCTTTTTAATTTTTTCAGCCTTGACCAAACTGACCTCCCTTAGGTTGGGAATGTCAACAGAAATGTTCAATAAATCAGCATGTCAGCTTTTTAAAAGAAATTAAAGCTTGAAAATTTGGACTCAATAGTTCTCTAATAAGTTTCTGATCTTTTACAGAATAGGATATTACATGTGTTCACAACTACCCTCCCTGAAAGCCAATCTCAGTTACGTGGTTTTATCTCAACTAAATCGGATTTCATAATTCGTCAAATTGAGCAAGTCAATTTTCAACAGTCCACTTTATCAATACTTAAATACTTCTGAATATCTTAGTTTACCAAATACACCAGCTTTCTTCTTATTGCCTAGAAGGATATCAAAGAATGTGCTTATTGCTGCATGTGTTTTCCTGTTTCAGTTTTACTTTTTCCTTGTCCCAGTCAACATTTATGCTTCCTGGATAAAAAACAAGACAGTTCAAACAGCCCAGCCTGTTTTTACTGTCATAGTAAATCAGACAATTACCTATGGAATTAAGCACCTCTGGTTAATTTTCTTTAAAATCTTCATTACACTTAGTGAACTAAACCACTACACACAGTTCTCACATTGGATGGAATAAAGCTCACTTCTTTATTCAAATAAGCTTCCACATTCAAAGAGACAGATGATTTAGAAGGAAAGCAATGTTTAATGGGTATACATATTGTTAAGCACAATCATAAGTATAGTTAACTGTGACTACAGTAAAATGATTCAAGATACTGTTTCTACTCATTTTTATGCTAGAACTCTATCAGACTTAAATACAAGACAAAACTTGCATTCTGTCAAAACTATTTTGCTGCTTATTCTACTACTGGAAGTCTAACCTCTGGCACTACAGCTCTCAGACATACTCATTGTCTTTCTATTAGAACTCTCATGTCTTTTAATGTCTTTTTGTTATTGTTTGGATTTGTTTTCTGTTTGGTTCGCTCCCCCCAGTGTTTTAAAGTTTGATCAATGTTGCTTTCCTAAAGCTCGTATTGTTGGCTCAAATATGAATTACAGGTAATGACCAAATTCAAAGTCCATTTCTTCTGTTGTCAGTTCTCCACCATTGTTAGAGCTTTCCTTACACACAAATCAAACTGATTTTCCCTCTCTTTATGGATCAATTTCCTACCACAATAAAAATCAATTCTCAGTCACTTTGTCCTCCACAGTCAAAGTCAATTCCCCTCATGCTGACATACATATTCAAATATCTCCCTCTGTAACTCAACACCACTTACTGCATCCACCATCACCACCAATTCAACCCACAATCAAGTCTTTATGAATTAATTTGGTTTACCCAGGCAAACAAAATTAATCCCCCCTCACATTCGCTGGATCAATTTCCTTATCCCAGCTTAAATCTGTTTTCCCTCACTGACCATGCTGTTCCTCCCCTGATCATGCAGAAATGAGTTTCTACCCCAACTTGTGTCCTTCAGAAGCTCTGGTCTCCTACTAGTATGTTCCTTCTGAGTTTTTATTCCAGCTTTCCCCTTTCTTATTCTTCATTCCTAACAAGTCCCAGAAAACATATTCCATTCTCTTTCTTTACTTTTCACCTCTGTCTGGGGTCTCTTACATGATATTCCTTCCTAATTCAGTACCCCTTAATCTTCATACATCTGTTCTTCACCCCTTGTTGAGACTCCACTAGTCCTTTTCCTTGAAGCGTCTAGTCTTCTCAGGATGCAGATGTCACCATGTTGATGTCAGTAAGTGGCTGAAGCCTGGACTGAGGGGCAGGAGCCTCTTCATGACACGTAGGAAGAATAACAACGCATCCTCCCTCTTAAATTTTGTCAGCAACAGATCCCAATAGCACTATCATGCCTACACATGAGACAGTCCAGCTCTGACAGATGGAGCAAGAGTAGCTACATTTCACCTCTATAGAACTGCAGAAGGTCTACAATGTGTGACATCTTTGGAAGATATTTTCAGTTTTAGAAGACCCCTGAATATTCCTCAAAAACCCCTAAACACCTTTTAATTTCCCATTGGAACATGTTAGGACCTGGTAGGCTTAGGAAGAAAATTTTCAAAATTGCATACTACACCTCTATAAAATAGTCTCACTGAGTGTCCCACAGTTTGAAAAGAACCTCATTATAAGAACCATTTTTAATTTTTCCTCAACATATGTTTAGCACAATTCCATTTCACTTTATTCTGTTTCTACTAGAAAGAAGAAAATATATAACTGTGTTCATAGTGTTATCTTTTAAGTACCAATTACTAGTACATTGGCATGTAATTCCAAAACTAAAGTGGTGAAAGAATAAAATGAAAAAGGATACATCATGGAGTTATAGTCACATGGAGTCTGAAGCCTATTCATGTACAGAAAAGAATTTCATTTAGAACTGCAGGCTGTTCTTAATATCTGGCATAATTTCCTTTAAAAACAAAACCAACCAACCAAACCACCAAAAAACTGGTCCACTAAGTTTACCTAAATATAATTTGAAATATACCTTTGGGACAAGGTATTAATTTGGCATGTACTTTTTAATTTATTTTATTTTACTCAAGGTGCCAGTACTCCCTTACACAGTGATCTTTTGAGATTTCAATACATATTTCTTGGAAACATATCCCTGTTAGTGTAAGTTGTCACAAGCCCAATAACTATCTTCTCTGAACATCTCAGACCTAATCCTTACCTCTATCAAATGTTGGTAGGAGGACTTCTTAAAGAAATGTCTTACAGATGGACTCTGAAGAAAACCCACCCACTCATCATATGTTTCTCATGGTGTTTTGATACCTTTTTGTGGATTTTTTCCCAGCCTCTTCTGATTATGTTTTGTAGCTCAAGAATAAGGAAAAATGAAAGCATAAGCAAAATTTGAAATAATATCCAACCAGAGTTTCACCATTATTCAGCTTGTGAGTAAGACGACAGCTGGAGTTAGACAGATATGACGGAAAAGTGCATGAAGGAAACAAATGAGATCAATAGTCAAGTTTTGATGTAAAAATACTAGATATCTTATCCAAAAATATCTAAAATAAGTTATATGGCCTGATACATTCACCCCGAGCTTTATTTCAACGCATAAAACCAGAAGACCTCTAACTGCAGTGGCTGGACTGTGTTAATGCAGTAATGCAGTGAGCTTCAAATTCTTTTGACAAATGCAGAATGATACTGATCACAGAATTATATCTCAGTCCCTTCCACAATACCAGTCTATTTGATATATAACTTCTTAAGACTTTGCTCTTTCTAGCAAAACAAAGGGCTTTCACCTTTTTTTTTTTTTTCCCCACAAAACAAAATTTACATTATTTATTTCAGGAGAAAATAATTTCATTTGTTCATGACTATCTTTAGCTATTGCCTGTACCAGCATTTAAAATTTGTGATAATATCCATGTGTTCTGTTTGCAATTAAACTCAGGACAAAAAAAAAAAAAAAGGAAAAGCTTTCAAAAAGCGTTTCAAGTGCAAGCAACAAAACAAAACAGCTATTTTGCTGGCATAGAGCAAGTCATGGCTGACTGCTTTCCTGGAAACCTAGTGTATGAGGGTTCCAGTTCCATCATCTTTATAAATGTATTAGTACCTATTGTTTAAGCACCAGGTGCACATGTTTGTCTACAAATTATTTTCCTTCTGAAGGCCAAAGAACAAAAAGCCAAAAAACCCTAAATTGGAAAATAACCTCATCCAAGCTCATATACAGGAAATCCAACATTTTCAGCTGTATCATTCCAAAAAGGCATTTAGAAAATACAAGCGAACTGCTCTATGTACATCATAGAGAGAAAAAAGACAATATTTAGTCAAGAAAACTCATATAGCCTCACTGGGGGATTAGGGAAAGAAGTGTTCTTTCCCTTTACAGCAAGTCAGCATGAGTCTTATGAGCCACACTGCCAAAAGTTGCACACAGAAGTATAGGGCTCTTATTTCTGACAGCAGGTTCACCCGGGAAAACTCCCGAGAAGCTCAGTGTGACCCTGCAGCTGCTGGCACTATCTGAGACATCCTCATTGCACTGAGAAGTCTCAGAGAACTGATGTAGCCCCAACATATTCTCAGCCATTTTCATTTATATAATAACAAGTAGTAAGGTATCCTCTCCCTTGCACTGCAACTTCTGAATATGTTACTTCTTTCATTTGAGATACATCTGGTTAGTCATTTTCTTCTGCAATACCAAGTCTTATGTTGGTTTTGATTTCAATATCAGTTTGATCTCATTATTTATCAATAAGATGCAAATCTGAAGTTATTTTACCCCTCCTTTTACTATAGGCATTGCTGTACTGTCAGAACGTTAAAATTCCTATGTGAAATGACTGAAAGCATGCTCAAAATGTTAAGTTACATGATGCTTTGGTTTTGCCATCTTCTTTTTTTCATCTCCAAAGGCTTGGTTGAGAGACTGCACAGCTGAAGTGTTGTACCCATGTAAAAAAGGATAATATTTGTAAGAAGAAATAGAAGCATGGAACAGCACTAAAGAAAGTGAAAATACTTTATATTTCATAGGAGTTTTTACACTTATCTCACTCCTGCAATTCAGATTAATTAAATCCTTGCAACATCCTGTGATCACACTGCAATGGCAAACAACGGATACCGAGATCTGAAGCCATTCTGGAAAATATCACACAGAAAATCTAGTGCAGATATTCTTGCCCCAAGTGTTTAATGTCAGAAGCTATAAGGAAGCTTCTGACATTCTTCTAAAAGTCCACTAAGGCATTGCCAGTTTTATGCAAATCTGTTTTTCCAATTTTGAATTAATTTAAGGAGCACAGAATATTCAGAGAGACTTTTGACAATTTACATAGAGTCAACTAAGATGAGAAATTAATCCTCTTACACTGTGATAATACAACCACCTCTGCCATTAAGGAACGGATATTAGGACATAACTAAAGATTTCAATTTAAGCTTCTTATTTAGAGATCTTCAAAGACCTGACACTGTTACTCCTGCAACAAAAAGCTATGAAGAGATGTAAGATGACTCAGCTGTATCATAAGACTTTGCGGAAGGGAGGGACATGACAGATCAGAACAGTGTCAAATCCACTGAGCAAAGTTGCTCCTCCATGGGAAAGTATTTAATTTAGAAAGGCCATTTCAGTTCTATGCAAATTCAAATGAATTCATCACTTTTACCTGTGATCCTTTTTTTCTTAAGATCACATTGGTAACACCAGCAGCTTAGAACAGGACAGCAACATGTTACCGTTGCCAGTACTGATTTACACAGACACAGTTCACCAATTTCTAAGTTAAAAGCTTTTTAGAAACCCTCTTTCCTGAGAAGCATAGGCATGGGTTTAGTATTCAGAGGTATAGGTACCTATAACATTGTGCATTTGATTAGATTTCACTGAAATAGGCTGGTTCAGCAATGACACAGTTTAGAAATAGGCATCTAGAGAGTTATTAAAGTTTTAAGCCATATGGTCATCATTCACCTCTGACGTAGTGACAAAAATAATAGGGTGCAATAAAGGGGGAAAGAGATTTGGGAGCAGCTGAACAAGTTTGCTGCTCAGAGGAAACACAAGAAAGAAGGAAGAGGAAAGCAAAGCATCTGGAGAATGGCAAGAAGAGGCTTTAAGAAAGGAACATTTTCACTTACTTTTTCACCCATCCAGGTTCAGTTTATCACCAGTTGCATACCATATAGGGCCATGTCTCCTGCAAAGTACTTCTAAGATCTTTCTCCTTCCATGATGAAGCTCTCTGTTTACAAGTCACTAACTAGTCCTAGGTAGATCTGTAAGTAAAATGGGTGGATGTTTACTCAGTGTGTGCTTTGAACTACCTCTGCGTGTAGGGATGAATGAGACAGGTTAAGGAAAACAGCAAGAAGGCTAGAGGTTCATCACTGGGTTTAAATGTGTCAGTGAATCTGAGCTGACAATAACAAGTAATGTGCTCCTTCAGTTATATGTAGAACAGAAAATAACACTCAGAAATTATTATTGCCTTACTAAGTAAAATGATATTGTAAAAAAATGAATGCAGCAAAAGGAAGACTCCAAAAATCTCATACTTGGTATTTGGGTGGAGGAAACAGGGGAGCAGGGGAACACTGCAAACTCACCTGAAGTGAAGCAGCAGCAAGCACGAAATGAAGCCAAAGCAATTAAGCATGTGTGAACTGCTGCTAGCAGGGAGGATGCAAATTACTCACCTGCATATTTGACTTTGCAAATTATGGAGGAATATTGGGAAGGGAAATCATCAGTCTTGGGGGTAATGGGACCAGCTAAATATCTAGGAACTCAGGTGGGAGTGGAGGGGAGACAGGAGTAGTTTTCTCCTTCTAGAGGGGGTTTTGTCCCCTAGAAAAACAGTAGTGGAAGCAGCAGTAGGTGAAGAAAGAACCTGGGAAATAAAGTTCTGCCTGTGCTGGACTGGTGGCTCTAGCCTGGCCCCTGCTGTTGGCAGAGAGCAATTGAGAGAGAGAGAGAGGACAGAAGTGCAATTCCTAATTCTCCTTCAGAGACCATTTCAGTTTAATTTAGGAATTAGCTTCTGCTACAGTCATTGTTTCTATGACATAAAAATAAAGAAAACCGAAGAAAAGTACCTCTTACATTCTCACTGTATTTGTATTTCTGAACTACAATCTGGCTCAAATATCTGGATGCACTTCTGAAACAAATTTACCTTTTTTCCTACTTAAGGGCTGTAACTGGGCCAATATGTGTTATTCTCACTGTTTTCAGTATTACATTTTCCTCTCTTAATATTTGTTTTCAGGTATTGTTGTTGGCTCAATTTTCCAGAGCTCAAAAGAGTGGAAATTTCATATTCCATTCAGTACTTTCTCATGAGATATGAAAAGAGTATTCATAGAAAGCAGTTGTATTTGGGTTTAACATTGTTAGCATTTCCTCTCATGAGGGATATTAAATAATTTCATGCACAACTGCTCAAAATATTTTTTAAACTTCTGTAAACATAAGATTGCCAAAATCTAACATATGTTATGTGGTATTTAATCCTCAAGAGGAACTGAAGGAACAAAACACTTCTGCTAAAGTAATTAATAAGCACCAATACAGATACCTAGAAGCTGTTCCATCAAAATGAATCATATCCTCTAGTAAGTCACACCCAATATTTAGCAGTCTAAAAAAGACAATTCAACAGACAAGAATGCCAGCTAAAATGAGTGCTGAAATCTTATGTATCGAGATCAAATCACCAAAGCTGTGCTACCTTCTGGTGCTCCTGAATTAGGGAAAATAGGGGAGGTTTTTTGAAGAAAATTAATTTTGCCTATGAGAAATCTGTTTTGGCACAACATATGAATCCTGTGGGGACCGGCGATTAAGGTTAAAGTGTATGCTAATGAATTACTGAAACTAAATTAAAAACCAGGAGAGTTCCCTAACTCCATTACACTCGTAAAGGTCTTTTTAGTTGCCACCTACAGAAGCGACAGATAAGTCTTACTTATTGTTTTACTGCAATTTACAGTATGCAAGTTCTCTGTTAAAAGAATCACATCATACTACATTGTAAGTATTACAGTACTTCTCATATTTGGTCCTAATATTAATTAAGCAAAACCAGAAACTTTTGCTAGTGAAGTCAGTGGATTAAGCTTAGGTCATGTGTGACTCTCTTTAATCGACACAGACTTCCTAAAGTGTAACAAAACATTAGAGCTCTTTCTATTGGTACAGTGGAAGAGCTATTGCCTACAGTTACTGGGCAGTGCTGTTCAGTGAGTGCTTCAGGAAAATGCCTCCAGTTCAGGATCCACAGCCTTAAACCTTCTCCTTTCTCTTCTACGTACCAAACAGGATTCACTCTATAAAAGCTTTATGAAGATGCTGCTGGTGTTAGCAAGAACATCCTCTTGCACACTAGGCAGTCCACTTGTCAAAGTGAGAAGACTGAACTTTTGTGTTAAGGTTGAAAATGGCATCTGCTAAGCCTTGGGACACTGCTCCACTTGGCTATGAGGGAGCAAAGGGAAAGGTATTTCTTCTTCTTTCAAAGCATAACAGCACAAAGAAAATAATTTTAAATTCAATGAACTGGAGGGAGAGTCTGTATCTTTATCAATGAAGTATTGCATTGGGTTACCATTGCTATTTCTGGAATTCGACCTGCTTCACTGTTTCACGCTGCACTGACTGAATGCTTCAAGCAAAAAATAGGAATCAACTTCTGAGTCTGCATTAGAATCATGGACACTTCCATAGATGGTGTCACTAAACTCCTGCTCCTTTGTGTTCTTAATATCCCCTATATTGCCTTTTTTTTTTGACTACTGACCATATGAAAATTTTACATGTAAAATCTTAGTTTATATGTATTAATCTTGGTATTTTCATTACTTACAATAAATGCAATATATATATTTCTGTTTTGTTTGGATTTTGTTCTCGTTTTCATTTTAAAGTAATCTTTATTGAAAGGATAATTCCAAGTAAAAAATACTTTTGTTGATTCTTTGTTTTGTTTTTGATACTCATCTTGATACTGAATACAGAAGTCTGGATGGTTTAAGGTATTATTACAAAAAATGCAAGGCCTTAGTAAAAAAACCTAAGTTTCTTCATCTTCACAGGTTAACAAATGGAAACATCCTGCTTACAGCTTTAAATACTGCCTAGTCAATTGTCATATAAAGACATTATCATAATCAATGCAGTTCTATGGTTCAATTCCAAGATGTTATTTCATTTAGTTGCCATTATTTGGTCCTTATTTTGGTACCCTGAATGTGACAGAAGCAACCTCTAAATTTAAATGTCTTCTTCTTTTACAAAAGGTTTCTGCAATTCAGTATTGAGAAAATTGAATTGCATAACTTATTCTCACTGCCTTCTTCAGATGTGCTTCTGTGGTGGAAACATTCTGTACACTTTTACAAAAATGATACACTAATTTACACTAATGATACACCTACTGCATTATTACATTATTCCTCCCTCCACTATCTCTGCACAGGATCTATCCCTGTGGATCAAAGTCAGCACTCCTTTAGCTGGAGTTTCGCTGCTCGCTCTAAGGCACAATTTAGCTCACTCAGTAGAGATATGTATAATTTATTTATTTTTATTCTTAGTTGAAGAGGCTCTTAAATATCTTCACCACAAAGGAAAATAAAGTGGCCATGACATTTTGGCTCATCAGTGGATGAGGTGTACATTAACCTAAGTTGCCTGTGATTAAACAGGCTTAGAGCTGAGCAAGCTTAATTAAATAGATGGAAGAATTTCAGAATCCCATTAAAGAACAGAAGGTGAAAATTCCATGATGCTGAACCCTTTATTTAACAGAGTATTTCTAAAACCAGTGTTTACCAGATAAAATTTTTGTATCTTCTATGCGGGATATGGTTTTGAAAAGTATGATTTTGAAGGTTTTAGAGACCAAAATACTCTTCTCTACGGAAAAAAATATGTGAACTGCTTACCATGCTCCATTCAACTACATCACTAATTCCCTTTTTCACTAAACACAATGCTCTTTATGACCCTGGGTTTTTTTTTGTTTGGTTGGGTTTTTTTCCTTCTTGTTTTGGAAACAACCCAGCCCTTCCCACAACATCAAGACTTTTGGATCCACTCATCAACTTCAATTCAACAAGCAGTAGAAGTCTCAAAGTTCAAGAACAATGAAAATCAGCAGCTTCAGAGGAAACCACTGTCCCTACTGAAGGAAAGCTTGAGAGTTCAACATTAAGTTCTGTTTCACAAACCAGTATATTTTACCTGCTTTTTTAGGGGCTTTTGGATTCTGCTGACACCATCTCATGGATTGGTCGGCAAAGAAGTCATAGGCATGAGTGAAACTTTGGTTCCAGGTCTCCTGTCTTGTGAATATAATGTGAATGTAGGATACATGTTTGCAAGAAATGAGGCTTCCTTGTTTCACACAGTATCTTTCCAGGTTTTCACCACATAGCAGTTCTTTCTTTGACACAAAGCCAAAACACTCAAAAATTCAGGTTCTGAAAGAAACTGCACTGAGAATTTCACATTTTTCACAGCTCAGCAAACACTGGCATGAAAAAGCTCTGTTAACATAGTCCACATATTTGAGCTGAAAATAACATTTAGCTGCAGACACACACATTAAGACAGAGATGCAAAATATTCCAAATATTTTTCCACATAAATGCAGAATGACAAAATATCATCTGCTAACAGAAAGCAGAACAAAAATACCAAAATCTCATTTTGCTAGGTATTTGAGCTCAGTAATTACCTAAGTGAAAAGGCATTTTCACTCCTCGCTTTTAAGAAACCAAATTCATAGCAGTATAGTAGGGGTCTTCAAGGTCAAAGGGTATATAGTCTGCTTGCTGCAATATAATCTGTCATGATAAATCAGGTACAAGCAGGCAGAAGTACTGCTATCATAAATTTGTAGAAGGAGAACAGAAAATAATTTTTACAAAATATTAAACTATACAGCAATTTTCATTTTTCGTGTTCTGTTTTACTGCTTTATTTTTCCTTCACAATAAGCAATCTTGAAAAGAAGCCCTTTCTCTTTCTTATCTCCTCTCCAACAAACATTATGCCACTGAGAAAAGACTGCTAATTGAATAGTTTAAGAGACAGTAGGCAGAGGCTTTCTTTGGAACTATACCAGTACCATATTAAAAGAATTTTTCATGAAGTATGAAAGAAAACGTGATACAAATTCAGTGTTTTTTTGTTGTCATGAAAAAACACACACATAAAATTCCTGAGTCTGATGCCAGAGGATCAGAGTTTTCAGAAGCACCTTAATCTGCAGCTTGCTCTATTTGTGTTTCATCTGAAGGAAGAAATAATTAGAAGATTGACAAAAATATTTACTGAATTTGTTTAGTGCTAAATCCTACAAATATGTTTGGATAGTAGAAAGCTATATACTACCAAAGCCTCTACATAACCATTAATATAATATTGGAGCAGCTTTAAGATTTGCTTTTCCTTCCCCTTTCCTTAGACAACTTGCACAGTCAGTCCCTAAAAAAAATAACTAATCCTTCGCTATGTAAGAGGGAATTTTCTCAAATCAAGAAACAGAAATAGCCAAGGCTGTTCATAATTTAATGACATTAGGAAAAATTCTAAGACCTCATACAAGAACGAAACATCTACCAGAAATTTTCCCTTTTTCCATTATTATTTTATATTTCCAGATGACATCATGTCAGAACTTTATACTGCTATGTTATACTTTATGTTCCTGATCATTTACAGACCAGCACTTAGCATTTCTCTTTACAATGATCTTCCAGTGGATATAGTGGATTACTATACTGCACTGAACATTATTTGTTCAGTGGAATAAGGGTAGACAGGCCTGGAGATATTTAAAAAGGTGGGAAGGGGGACAAATCTTAAGGGGTAAACCCAATCCATTCCCACTATATTAGACAGGCTTTGCTACTGACTGAATTAAGAGGCTTCAATTATGGGGAAAGTGCTGGCTACCAGCCTTTTCTAAAAGTTTCTCCCCATCTACTTTCTAAATTTCACTTCTCGTGTTTACCCAAAGACAGATTCTATGCATTTAGGAAAAGACTGAAAAGCCTAATACCAACTGTACCAGTTACCTGCTGCAACTGATGATACGTAATTGCTAGAACTATCATCTTCATTGTTAATATTATCATTTAATTTCTGACATGAATTGAAGTAAAAGAAATGCGTCTTTTTTGTTTCTGTTTAATGAGAAATCCAAGGGAAACAAAAGGGAAACAAGCTAATTGGGGTTTATTTTGTTTTGGTTTTTTCCTATGAATTTTTCTACGTACCTACAAATAATTATTGCCGCACCTCAGAGTTTGGAACTGAATTGCCCTATTAAAAAGAAGAGGCTTATTTTTTTTCTTAAGCTTGCTAGTGTTTTCACGTTTTTCTCCTTTCTGATCTGGATGAATATTCTGGCATACCTTTGCAGGTTATGTGTGCAATCACATAATGACTAGACTAAACCTATGGTGAAATGGTAGGAAACTGTGGGCATAAACACTGGGTCCTGGTTCTCTCTAGACTAGGTGCATACTGTGAATCAGTGATACATATGCATAATAAATAAAGGCTGTCCCCCCAGTGTAGGAAATACCTGACATTTCTGTTTGGACTGTCACTGACAGTATCCACATTAATAAAGGTAAGAACAGCTTGACTAACCCAACCCTGTTCCTTTATTTGGGGCATGCCAGGAGTGAAGTATTTATTAGCCAACTGTAGACATTGTGGCCCTTATTGCCAATATTTGCTAACTCAGAACACATGGGCCACATGACCATCCACCTTTCAAGTTGCAACATCAAATGCACGCATGCTCCACTCCCTGGGCAAACTCTGGCAGGACATCAGATTATGGATGTTAAAAGCTCACAGTTTTTCATAAGAAACCTAGAAGTGCTACTTAGTAAGTGAGAAACTATTCTGACTCTTTTTATGTGGTGAAGCTTGAAAATATTATCCCTGTGAGGGACATAAAAATGGAAATTAGATGCTGCTCCTTGTCCAGAAAGCAAGCAACTATCAGCACCATCAAATATTTGATTTTCCTTTTCTTTTTCATTCTTTGGAACAAAAAGGCCAACTGGAATTATTTCCATTTGTATTATTCTCTCTAGATTTAAAGACTAAGCCAAACTCACAATTACCATACATCTAGGTAATAGCAGAAATCCTGCTCAGATTGCACTCCTCATTTAATTTAAATATATATTGTTTGAAAACTAAATGCACCTCTCAAAACTTACTCTTCATTCCACCTTTTTTCTCTGGGCATGATCACATTCATTATAGTAAGGTGTAGGCTGCCATTTATAACTTGCCATGTCTTTTGTGTCAAGTGAACTAGGCATAGTTCATCTGACCCTACTGAACAGGTGTCTTCATTACAACCAGAGGCTAACAGAGCACATTAAATATTATTTTGAGTCACTAAAACCAGAAGACTGCTGTAAATGCAAGCTGATTCAGGGCAGATTTACTATTCATGTAAACAGGTGTAATCCTATTCCATTCAAAGACTGAACCGTTTGCAAGGAAACAAAGGCTCCAGTAGAATTTATAGATTTTTGGGAATGGTACTGTCTTACACATTCTGATTCACCATCATTACTGTAAGGGTCCCATGCCACATGAAAACTGCTCAGGGGCTGGTGGAGCACCCAGCTCTTACACAGAAACCTTCTCAAATTCCATTGAAGAGGGAAAAAAGATGTCCTACCTTAAGTCCTAACTTTTAAGCGCCTAACTACAGACTACAGGCATCTTGTTCTCAGGCACATTATCTATAGAAGCAGTGCTTCTAAATGTCACAGAAGACAGGAATAGGTGCCTTATTGCAAAAAAAAAAAAAATCCAAACAGTTAAGATTCCAGCCAAAATGAAAAGAAAAGGCCATTTTTTTTTTTTTTTTTTGTTGTTGTTGTTGTTAAATTTATAATGGGATTACCCTGTTAACAGCAAAAGTAGCTGCCATGAAAGAGCTATGCCTGGTATCCAAGATTACCATAGTACCTCTGCAGACTTCGGGTCTTTGAGGCAGACACACTTGCCTTTGGCTTTAGAAAAGTACATTTTTAATGATAACTGCAGACTAAAATCAGGATGATAAACACACTAATACATACACACTCATTCAGCAATTATATCTTTGTTGCTAGTATACAGAACTACCTCTCTGCTGCAGATCTGCCTTTTTTGTATCGACTAAAATGTATGTGGAAATTGGGCTAACTTGCAAGAGCAATATGGCCAGAATGTTTGCTGTACCATTAATAATAATGAAGGGAAATCCCATGAAGTATTTATACTTTAAATCCCAAAGAGAATTGTAATGTTAGGTTTATATACCTAGAATTATAATGCAGAGATTTCAAAATCTAGAGCTCAGCACATATAAAAGGAAATGGAAAGGGAGTTCAAACTCACATACAACCAAGGATCTACAAAGGGACCTGGGGATGTACCCCTTCACTTGAAATAATCAAGAGTAAACATGGAAACTGCCATCTTACTAGAAAAAACACATTGCTGCAAGTCTTCAGTTTTTAAGTGTTTTGGTTAGTCACAGACCAAATCAGTCTGCAGCTACTGAATTTCACTAGCATTTAGTTCACAGAGTGACCATAGTATGCGGATTTGAAGGACCAAGAGTCTTGTTCAAAGTAGTTGAATTTCTGAAGAAAAAGTGCATTGCTGGTCATTACTGCAAAATTCTTTTTTACAGTTGAACCTGTGCTTGTTCATATGGGAAGAATTTTAATACAGAAGCATTCTAACACCTACATAATACCCTACAGAATGTGCCTAATAAAGGCTGATTTACCACTGTATTTGATTAAACTGTATCTCCATCTGCGGAAGGTAAATGGATTCTTCAATTACTAGGGATAATTATAGCCCACAAACCTTGTGGACCCTTTGTATCAGTCCCTGCACAACGAGTAAGGTGGCAGCTATCTATGTACCCTGAGTTGTATAATGAATGCTGCCATGTTATCGCCATGAAATTAAACCAAAAAAGTCACTAAGCTCTCACAAGGTACCCCTCTTCCAAAGGCACTATAAGAAGCTAATAAGTACCCTACACTAGTGACGACCCAAACCCCATCACTGGATACATCTAAATCTGCATCAAAAATCATGTCATGGCAGTTATCATGACAGGAAAAATGTTATTATACTAATATTCTGTTCTTCTAAAATACCTGTGTTCTAACACCTTCTAGAATTACTGGTTCACACTTTCAAACACAGAAGAAAAAACAAAAAAACCCAAAACCTCCCCAAAAAACCTATCAAGACCTTCTTTAATTATTAATACTGCCAAATTAAACATGCCTGTTACTGCTTTTCCTCGATCTATCAGATGTTTTTCTGCTTACAGATAGTAGTATTAGTAATATGCAGCTATGCTGCAATTCAGACCTGACAGGTGATTTGTAACTCACTCTCATAACTTTTTTTAGAAGTTCTGGTCTTCAAAATAACCCCAAAAATTGAGATAATAAAAAGTCATACAATGAAGCAGAACAATCATATGAGATTGAGGTTTGGTGGGTTTTCTTTTCTTTCCTTTCTCTCATTAACTAGCTAACACACTATACAGCCCAAATGCTCCAGTAAAAGCTAAGCCGAGCTTCAGCTGGGGCAGGCAAATGTTTTGAACTCAGCCAAACAAGAATATTTAAAATAATTTCAGCTAAACATAAAGGAAAACTCAGCAGATAGAAGGGTAACTGTTAGTCTATTGCTGAAAAATCTACTTCATTTAAAATGGACACACCATCCTAAACTCAGTGTTTCTGTATGATGTACAGCAGCTGATTTTTAGACAGAATAGGACTAACATACAGATTGTATTTCAATATCGCATCTTCCAACTCCAGTTAAAACAAAGAAGGAACGAAGAGATTTGAGGACTTTTGAATCCCACTCTGCTTGCTGTAGTCAGTCTTCCAGAAAGGACAAAGTGAGAAAAAAGGGGCCATAAAATATTTTCTTTTTTGATAATGGGAGAAAATTGTCCAGTTTCCAATTTTGCTGTTGACTTTGCTGATAAGAAATCTGCTATTAATGAAACCTTTGATGATAATTAATTTAACATAAAAAAAGTGACTGTCTTTTAATTAATGCCAAAATTTACCCTTTTGCTGGTATTTCATAAAAAAGACTGTTTCCCTTGAAAAGCCCCTAGGTAATAATTTTAAATTCTACAGAAAATAGAGAGAGGAAAAGGAAAAGATTTGGCAGGACACTAATATTAAAAAAAAAAAAAAAAAAAAAAAAAATTAATAGGTTTAAGTCAAAAGATCTTGACAAATACCTACCAAACGTTAATTACTTTTAGAAGTGATGCATTAACACACTATGGGAAAACTTTGGGTATTGCACTGGCACGTCTGCCTATCTCCACAGCTGTTACAACTTTCATGTATTTGGTTCTGCCTCACTTCTGGAACACACCTGGGTATTACTCCTGCCCTAAAGACATTTAAAACTAAAACAAGGAACTGGGTATATCTCATCTGGTTTGAGACACCTACATGAAGCAACTAAGAATCTCTTGTTTCTTCAAGGACAGCAGAAAAGACGAGCAAACCTAGACTGCTGATTTTAAGAATCAAAGGCTCTTCCTGGAGGTGCTTGTCTTCAGTAATTGACAGTAAAGGAGACATGTAACACTAAGCACCTATATTAAACAACCCTGTTCAGCACTTAAAAGTTAATCTGGGCCAAAGCAGTTTAGAGATTGTCTTTACAGCATGACAACTGCAACAGGACTGGGAATAGGACCTCCTCAAGAGTCTTGTCAGAAACGCTCCTGTACTGATGAAAGAACCAGTCAGGGAAAAAGGAAAATAACATTCCTCTCTTCCCAAACTACCTTCTGTAAGGTCACATCTAGGGAATGAAATTACACATAAGTATACAAATGACAAAGCATTGCATAACAGCACAAGTGATTCACTGTGTCCAGTCCTGATTTACCCTTGACTGCCAAGTTGTTCTTTACCACACCAATGCTCTTGCAGAAGCATTTCAGTTACCTCTGACACCTACACTCTACTCCACTGTCAATCCATCCAGCACTGCCTCTCCCACTCACACACTGCAGGTTAAGCAAAGTTAGGGCTAAGTGATTTCAGTTTGAACTACACCAAGTGCTTACACCAGCACTAAATCAGCCCTGACCAGTATGTTTCACATGATTTAGCTCTGCAGAAAACAACCTATCCAAAGAAAATTTGCTAACCAACTCTAGAGGGACAATATAAGTTCAATTTTGGGAGAAATTTCTACACAGTATGTTTCTTTAAGTAAATCTGATGCATCAGTAAGTTTTAGAAGAATAAAATAAATCTGAAGACCAACTGGCATGTAAGCAAAAATGTAAGGCACATGAAAATGAAGAATGCCAAGGATGCACAATAACTGAATTCCTGTTTTTAATGATTGTATGTTGTACTATCACTTGACTCAACTCCAGAATGAGAGATTTAGAAAAAAACCAAACAAACCGATCAACCAAAACCCCGATACATTTAATGTAGCTTAGTAGGAAAGAAGAAAACAATTGCATTTTATTTTGTTTTGTTTTCTTTTGGCCAAGTATTCTAGTGTTATGACTGAGGAATCCAACAGCCATAACAGAAATTATGCAAAAAGTAATAAAACTAATTCCAGCAGGCTGGAATAGATAATTAACTGCTATGTTCCCTAGCACTGAATGAATGATATTCTGAGGGTGGTGAATGAAATTCAGGGTTGAGGTACAAATGTAACGTCACTACAATATACAGTGCTATTCTGACCTACCACACAGATGAATTACTGCTGAAGGGAATTCCTAATTCTCTTAGTTCAAACATTACTCAATGGACAAGAAAAGCCACTTGAGAATCTTCAGTGTCCTGAAACATATATATATTTCTCCAACTCATTTCATTAATTTGGAAAGCAATGTTATCACCTAATAGTTTTCATAGAATACATTTTATTAAATAAAATCCCTGAGAGTTACTATGACAACTACAACATAATATGATTGTTTTTCTAACACTCAGGCACATTAAGGGAGAAACACACTCCTCAAGTCACATATGTTCTATTGTAAACTTTCAATTTTGCTCTAACAGATGGGATGGCTGAATTACAATGGAATCATTTCTGTGTGAGGGGAAACTGCAATTTCTTCTTCAGTCCATGTTTTATTTGTCATAGTAATTGATGCTGGGTCTTTTGACAACAAACAAGTTTTCAGCCTGTAGAATTTTATGCTATGTTTGTAATACTAATACTGCCCCTCATGCTATGCAATGCCTACAGAGAGAGAATATAAGGAGTAGAAGCTCTAGCAGACTAAATGAATTACCAGCTATATCTGTTGACCATGAAATGCAACATCACTTACATCTCACTCAGTTCTGAGTTATCTTAGACTTTTCCATGTCCTTGGTTCATCATTGTGGACTGACTTGATGCAACTGCGTGAAGCTTGCTTATTCTTCTCTCTTTACACCTTCTCAGAAGGTGGGTGAGCAAGGCCAAACACAGTACTGTGTTGGAATAAAATTAAAGTAACCTTGATATTTTTTTTTGCAACAGACAAAACCAGTCATCTTTTGCACTGAAATAATTTTGTATCTGAGATTTCCAGTATTATTCACATTTGCAAGCTGACATCAGCAAATGTCTTAAGCTAACGCTGAGACATTTTTATAATGACAGCTTCAGCCACAGCTAACACTCTATTCTACAACTAAAGGTCCTGTGGCATTTTAAGAAAAATCCCCCTCCAAATAGAAATTATTGATTTAAACTGCACATAATTTTAATAAACCATTTTGCTATTTTTGAAGGTCTTTTAATGACAAGCATTCAACATTCCTATCCTCCTTCAAATTGAATGGATATTCCAACTTTGTGCTAAACCGTCTCAGAATTATAAACTGTGGCTGATGTTATAAATCAACATGAACTGATTAATGTCTAAGTGTCTGTAACACAACTTGCTATGGAAATGAACCACACCAATACAGCATCTCTGGAAAGCTCTATGTGCAAAACGTTGTCATGTTAATGATGGCCTGATATACTTTATTTGAGTACCAATTTAATGTGCTAAAAACCAGCAAGAGTTTTCAAGAACAGGCAACAGAGGAAGACTCAGCAAGTAAGAGTTAAGTCACTATTAACTGTGTATGTATTGAACCATTAAGTTTACTTCTGGATAGAAATGCAATTATCAGCATGTATTCAAGCCAACGGAGTCACTGACATAAGGACATCCTTTGCTAATGCCAACACAGATTACAGAAAACTACCACGAAAATTACCATGCAACTGAAAAAAAAAAAAGCCCAAGGACACAGTGGTTTTCCAAATGATGTAAAAAATGTAGTGGTTAGTCAAACACAGCTCAAATTTAGCTCAGAAAAAGCAACACACAGACAAAAATCTGAAGTAGGAAAAGTACACTGAGAATTATTATCTTCATCTGGATAAACTACTTTTAAGAAAAGAATAGAGGAAAATCATGATAGAATTGCAGCCTTGTCCATTCTGATCAAAATCATTCTTTTCCCCTGAAGGAGTTTAAATGTCTTTAAAATTATTAATTTTAAAAGTTCAAAACCAGCAGTTGCAGTGTTTCATTTTTATACCAGGAATGAGGACAAGCATCTTCCTATCCTGAAGAGTACCATATAGATTCTGATCCTTACTTTTTTTAGTTCAGTCTACATTGCTTGCAAACTGTTTTAGTAAGAGTGATAAAGGTGAATGAATGGATAATTAAGATAATCATTTATGTAGGATCAGATTCTGTCTGTATTAAAATCGACAGCAAAGTTGGTTTACCAGATCATACATAAAGATACACACATTAAAAATTATAAATACAACAATCATCAACGGTAAATGAGAATGCTCTGCAAAAGTAAGTTCTGAAAATCCAGTGATAGCACAATGGAAAAATAATGCCAGGACTCTGAAACAGCTGAAAGCAAAAATTATTTTCTCAGCCAACTCAGTCAGATTTTAGGCTTTCCACTGACTTAGCTAAACTTTTGGATATAAGACCATACAAATTTTTATTTAGATGATAGTACTAACACTATTTCAGTTAAGCTACCCATCAGTTAAATACTGTGTAGATGTTACACCTCGAAGATCACAAATGCCTTGATTGTGCACGTATTAGTCATTTTCTATAGAATTTCTACAGTCAATTTCCACAGAATTTGGTTATTCGTTAGAATTTTCCACTCAAGATGAAAAAGTGCCTTTCAGGCCTAAAAAAAAAAAAATTAAAAGCAAACCATAAAAAAGAAAAAGCAGCTTTGAGCTTCCAAAAAAGACACTCTTGTTGAACTCCAAAGCTAAAATCTCAGTTCTGGACCTACTCCTGTAACAGAGGGAGGCCATTTTACTGGTCTGTGATTCACAGCAAAACACTTGTAGTGTAACACACTCTGAATAACTCAATCTGAAAGTTGAGCTAACAGACTTCTTGGACAGTAGTAAATCACTGTCAAACAATGACAGACACACTGATGGTAATAACTCCTTTCTCTGTTGACGCATCAATCTGTCTGTCATCCAGTTCAGAAAAGAATCCATTACATTAATATGTTTCCAAAGGCAAATTGAGAAATTCTGATTTTAATCTAATCAGGGTGCTTCTTTTTGTAAATATCAATTTTAGCTTGTTTAAATTTCATCTTACAAGAAATGAAATTTTAGTTTAAGAAATCAAATATTTAGAGCTGAAAAGAACTAAATATTAGTGCAGCTAAATTAAATTTTTTTTAACTAGCATTGCTTCTGGAGAAGGCAATATTATATAAAGCAGAATGAAGCTGCTACAAGTGTTACCTTCCTCAAAACTAGAATATTCTCGTGCACAAAGCTGCAGATGCATCAGATATTACAAGTATATTAAAAATTCACCTAAGTTTTTCCTTACTCATTAATCAAAAAGAATTAGCTGATACATGTTTGTTTTTTTTTTTCAATCAGATACATACTAATGCTCCATCAAACAAATAATAACTCAAAAGGGCATAATTCTACTGAACCAATGGAGCTGCCCCTGTAGGCCCAGATGGAGATGAAAATCATGAAAGGCTCAGAGATAGGCTCTTTGAACTCACATTTTCAATACTGCACATTTTGCATAGAAGTACTTTTTTTTTCAAGTTCACACCTGCATTCTTGGAGGAATTTCATTTAGAGAAACATCAGAATATCTGACAATTCTGAACTAGACCTGTGAGAATTCAAACTTTTACATCTTCAGAAAAGAGTACTGTTTCATGGTATTTCACCCTCAAAGTGTAGATTTCTTCTGGTACAAACAAAATCAAACCTAAACCACCCAAAATGAGGTTCTTTTTCATCTGAAATTTCATTCATGGTCTTTATATTTTCAGCTTAATGCTGCTCTCTGAAGATCATTTTAGTGCCATGTCAAGTGTAACTCATTTCCTTTCTCATCAAGAAGTACAAAAATACTCTAATTCAGTCCACATGGCTAGGACTTGAAAGCTACCTTAATGGGACTAATATAATTGTTTTCAGCTTCTTGAATATTTTCATTAATGATGAGGAAAAGTATGGACATTCAGAAACCAGCAAAAGCATCCTGGGCAAAAGGAGCGAACTAGAAACCTTTTTTTTTCAATAGATTCAATCACATAGGCAATCCTTGTCATTAATATGTATGTACTTTAAGTGTGCCAAGAGAAGACAGTGTTAAATTATACAATACCAGATATGTAGAAATGATAATTTCATAATACAATTCTCTAGGCAGCTTCTTTGAAACATTAGAAAGGCTATGTATCCTAAAAAAAATAAATCCTCATGTTTCTCAGTATGTCAATACTGTGTTGGCCCCTGTATTAGCATTTTTATACACTTGTAGCAGACCAAGGTGAAAATACATGGTAATTGCTGATAGAATAAAAGTATATTACTGACTTGTATATCATTTATTGTGAAACCTGTCTAGATATCATAAAGCTCATGAAACTGTGGTAGTTGCATATGAATACTGGCAGATATAATAATGTAAGCTTTAAGGCTCAAACAAGACAAAGAATTTAAATTTCTCTATAGCTCATGGTCTGTAACTTATTTACCTCCATATATACTTCTACCTTTGTGTAAATAATTTTGCATTTTATCCTGCTATTCACCTTTTGGGCTGTGTCTTGTATCAGGTATATCATAGATTACTACTCAGTACAAAATACTTGACATGAATATTTAGGCACTACTGCTTCCATGGTAGGCAATTGAGACTCTTTTTCCCTCTTTTCACCTGGAGGTGACCTGCCAGGGGAATGCAGTCTCCTCTTTCATCATCATTACTCCATAAAAACACTAATAACACTATGTCATGCAACATTTAGAAAAAACCCAACCAAACAAAAAAACCCCTCACAGACCACGAATTACATTACTACCTAGACAATAAAGAAAAGGACTTTTCTTTTATGGTTCAGATGTGGACACAAACCTAACAAACAATGCAAAACAAATCTAGAGCACATTTTTCCTTTGAGATAGTGCCACAGACAGCAGCCAAGCAATACTAGCACAAACCTGGGGACAGCCAGTGCAGTCATGCAGAGCAGTGGAACTCACGTGCAGCCACCAGCTCACCCACTAGAAGGGGCTGGCTGGAGTTACAGAACCTGAAATTTGCCTCCAAACACCCACTTTGGACAAGAAATTGAGTAAAAACAGAAAGTTGTAGGAACCCTTAAACTTGTTTCAGTCCACGCTTAAAAACTTTAAAACAAAAGTTGGTCCTTGTGCTGACAAACAGAAAACAACAGTCGTGAGCTCTGATTCCAAGTGTGAGTACACAAAACCACAGACAGCAAGGGACATTTAAGGAAATACTGAGGCACTACTAATCAACAGGACGGGCAACAAGCAGAGCACATCAGCAGCTGCTTCCTTGAGAGATCTTGAGTGTTAACCCTGCAAGGTTTAACAGCCACATGTCCTGGAGGATGCATGGTCCTTTGGTCTTGGAATGTCAGCCATGCAGGATGCTGGAGGCAAACGAGGACTGTTCTTCAAAGGAAAACTACTAAACCCCCCTAAAAATAATGAAATCCGCTCAACTGCCATAGAGTTCCACAAATTTATAGCCATGCTAACAGAACTATAGCAGTTAGTAGTGGCTATAGGGAACAGATATATGACTCTATGCACTCCATTAATTGGAATTTCTACAAATCCGAGACACAAGTAGTTCTTTCTTTTGCTGTATTTCCTAACAATTATTTGGGAATTTCCAACTTCCTGCAGGCTTAAAGAGATCTCAAAGGAAGCATAAAATTATTGAATTAGTTTTCAGATATGCTAAGCCTTTTAGCTCACATTAAATCAATGGCAAATGAGGTACACCACATCTCTAAAAAGCAGATTACTCATTCAGGATCAAAATACAGCAACGAAATACTTAGTAGAAAGCATTTATAAAATTCAAATTGTATCAGTAATATTCTGGTAAGTTCAAAAATCTTGAGATAAGGACTTTCATTAGGTAAAATATTCCACATGATAGTTCAATATGAATCCTACTGGAAAAGATATTGATAATACCACATATAATTTTAGAATTTTTTTTAATAACAAAAAATACCACAGGAACCACACATAAATACAGTATTTCCTCAAATCACAGAATTCTTTCAATTCAGAAAGGGAAAAACAGACTCTGTAGATTATTCTATTTGTATTACTCTTCTCAATTTAAATTTAAACTTGTTTCAGAAGACTCCTGTACAGTGGAACAACCCAAGTTTTAGTATTTCGGTTCTGCAGATATGATTTAGCATTCCAAAAAGCACCTTTACAAACAAACTCATTCTGCTGCATTTTTTAACTTTTGTAAACAGATTGCAGAGAAGGAGCCAATGCAGATCTGGACATCTTGTATGTCATCAGGCACAGCTTTTGAGTTTTTTATTGCATAAGGGATGGATTTCTGACAACACATTTTAAAAATTGCTTCTTATCCAAAAAACGACAGGCAAGAAAATTACTCATGAAGAATAATCTTTGTTCAGTAAGTGTAGTCCCCCCACGTTCTTTGCAATGGCTGAGGAAGTTGGCTACGCGCGTGGAACACCATACGGATCGTCAGGGACAAAATCTACCCAAAACTGTATGCCACAGTGTGTTTCCACAATAGTTTGTGGCTTCCACTCCAGCCCTGGGCTTGTGAAGGAGCAGAGAGATATCGGATCTTTCCATAACCAGAGGCCTATAACTACCAAATCCATATAGAATTAAGTCAGATCTTTCAGACACCTACTACTGGACAATGCACTCTCATGAAAACCTCACAGATTTTGTTGAATTTTCAGTAGTTGTTATGACAATTGTATAAACAATATTATAATAATAATATAATAATATAAGGGCTTTTAAAAAAAGTTATTAGTTTCCCAACAGCATATTTTAAATAAAATAATAGTGAATTATAGGGAAAGAGTTCCTTCCTGTGCATTCTGGAGCATCTCTGAAGAACATCCAAACATGCAGAACATCCACGCACCAGGTTGTTCCTCTCCCTAAGCTTGTGGTTTTCCCTGCATCATCTGCAGTACATACTTCATGCCTCTGTTTTCTTCATCTGAATTTCCTAAACAGAAATCCTGTCTCATCTCTCTTCTACGTAGTGACATACTAATCAAACCCTTCACCACTTCAAATTCTTTGCAAAACAGAAGATTTCTGTTAGCATAGATCAGCCATACTCCAGTGACAACACTAATTTCTTCATGTATTCTTTTTTCCTTTCTACTGGTCTTTGACCCTTCAGAGAATCTCCAATTACTTTAAGTGTGTCAATCTGCAACTGCCTACTCCCATTCCCCCATCACCCATGATCTCACACACCCACCAATCCTCTTCTCTAGCAGTGTTTCTTCTTGCCCAAACTAGCATCATCACATACATTGTAACTCATTTTCTTCAAATAGTGCTAGTACTACTAATTGCCCTTAACTACTTTTTTTGTTTATAAACTTGCTGCCCTTCTCCAGCATGCTACAGTAGTGTAATGAACTTCAGAGAACTGCGTTCTGACTTCATCTTACTCATTTGTCTTCCAGCCTTCACATTGCCTTTAATCATTTCAACTAATGAATCCGTATCTGATGGTCAGAGACCTAATCCTGGCCAAACCAGATGTTCTTTCTGGTCTGATCTTTCATAAATTCTGTTTCTCTCTCATGTCTTCCTTCCATACAATCTTCCACAACTCTTATATATTTATTCTTTGTACTACTTATTTAATTTACAGACATTGAGTAAAAAATGTACCAAATCTTCCCATTAAAAAATAACCTTTGAAATATAGTTAACTAGCAATCATTTAAATAGAATTTGAGTCACACAGTGGAAAAAACCCAAAATAGTTTCAATTCATGCACAGTGTCTGTTATATCCATGCCAAACAGAAGAATGAGCTGAGCACAAAACGAACTTCTTGTTTTTCAACAACTGCTACTTAGCTTTAGCTCATAACATTAGCTGAGAAGATTAGACCTAGGAAATCTCAATTTTCCCAGTCAAAAGGGAATAGTGGAAAATAGCACACAACAAAATAATAAAACCAGCCTGCTTTTACTTAAAAAAACCCTAAGTGTCAACATCCTCTTCCAGTGATTGATGGAGTAATATGGAAGTACACCAAAACACCAGTTTTGCTGTCATTGAGAAAAACAAACATACTGCATTCAACGAAAGAAACAATTGTACAGATAAAAAATACACTGACAAGGCAAGAACACAATACAGTACAGGAAAGTATGGAGAAGTACAGAGATAGCAGTGGTATTCTGTTAGATGCCCAACTAATCAGGAATAAAGTGCTGGCAGGCCCTTGTAATGCAGTGGAAAAATGCAGAAGTCAAAGCTGAAAATCCCACAGGGCTTTTCAGGCTCTCCCTTCTATGATGTCTGGTTGATAAAGATGCCCAACCTCCATGGACTTGGGACACATCTCAGGTCACCGCTTCTGCACAGCACAGATGAATCAAGGAAAACAGAGTGCTAGAAGGGGCTTGGCAGGCAGGCTGCAACAGTCACAGGGACAAGCATTATGCCCTAGACTTCTCCATCTCACTTAGAGAGTGCACATCTGTGCACTATGGAAGTGTCTTCAAGGGTTAAAGTGTGGGCTCAAGCAGGGCTCTTCAGCAAGTGGTTTTTAATAAAGTAGCCCTTAGGAACAGTGTGGCTGTGACTATGATAAAACAAGCCCAGATCAGTTTTCAACATTTTTAAAGAAACTAAAAGTATCTACTGAAATTCAAACACAGATCTGAGCTATTACAAAAAGTCTTACTAAATTTACAATGACATTCATATGAGTCTGCATTCAAAATTTTGTAGCTCTTCTATTAAAATGTGCAATTTCACTGCAGAACTCCAAAGAACTATGCAAACAGACACATGAATTCTTAAAAGCAGCTATTAGGAAAACCTGCAGTAGTCACTGCCTGGCCAAGCATGAGCAAACCTAGACAATGGTTATGGCTAAAGATGGTAGCGGCTGATTTGGTAATCATGTGGACTCTTCTGTTCTTGGAAACCATCCATATGTTTTAATATAGCTTTTCCTTAATTCTGTGTGCTGTCACATTCTTATTTTACTCCTGCCAGGTCAGGAGAGTGCTTGAGCTCTTTCCTGACTGAATTCATGGTTAATGTTTCCTTAAGTTCCAAAATAAGCATTCAATGCTGTGGGATTATGAATCTTCCCATAGCACTCGAAAGTTCTTGAATAGTTCTGTTACTGGAGAGAATAATATTTAACCTAGAAAGAATATGGATTGTAAAGAACACAACAGAATTATAAACTCAAATAAGTCTCTGGAAGAGAAAGGGAGCAGTCCACTAACTCTATTTGACTTGAATGAAAACATAAGTTAGGAGATAGTCATGAAGCAAAGCAGGTAAAATTGGAAAGAGATACTATTTTGAACCAAGGCAGAGCAGATACCAACTGTGAGAGGCTGACAGTGAAAAGCATCTTGTGCTTAGGACCCAGGTAGTCAGGCGCCCGAGTTAGCTTAAAGGTCACGCCTGAAAGACAACATTTCAAAGGGCAAATACTGCAAGGTTGCCCTCCCTGCTCCTACAGCTGAATTAAGCCTCCAAAGCTCAACTTTGAAGGATAGTACTCTGGAGTTTTGCCCAAACTGGCCTCTTCTCTTGCATCATTTTTCTGTGTTAGAAGACAACACTTTATATATCTGCTTCAAAATCAGCAAAGCAGAAAGCAAGATTACATACAATGATACAGAACAGACGCATTTATCATGATGACTATCTACTGCAGAATACCAGATCAAGAAAATTAGGTGGATGAGGCTTTTCAGTGGTAGAATCAAAACTAAAAACAAGCTTGCAAAACAAGAAGATTTAACCTACCTGGATGCATTGTAAAAGAAATAAAGTACAAATTGGTCCGGAAATTCTTAGAAAGCATCACTGACAGTTTTTGCAAATGAAGGAGATAATACGAGGAATGCTCTTACTGTTTGTAGAGAGAAACTTACTGAGAATGGGTGGGTATAAGGCAAGCTGAATGAAATGAGAAATTTCAGAGCTTTAAAAAAGAAAGAAAAGAAAACCAGCAAAAAGAAAACAGTGTATTTTAAATGAGTAGATCAAATCATGACTGTTTCATGTGAATCCATCGCTGATCTCACATGGAAGAAGGACGCACACACAAAGCAGAAATGACATCAGATAGGAATGCATAAAAAAGTAACATAAAATTAATCTCAGAATGACACAGATGCAAGTTGCAAGAAACATTACATTATTAAAGCAAAAAGAAGTCATGCTGTAAGCACAAGAGCAATAGGAAAAATGTGGTTCATTAGGTCAATACTCTATGGCATTATCAACAAATGACAATGTGCAGGCTGAATTTTTCAACACCTGTGCGCCTACCTTTACACAACAGCCAATCATGTAGGTGACTATCATGAGTATTAACGAGAAAAAGATGAAATCTCAGCCTAGAATAGAAAAGTAACAGGTCAGAAAGCGCTCACCAAGCTAGACCTGCTAATCTGCCGGCTGGATAACTGTTCACAGAATCTCAGGACAAGAAATGGTGTCTTAGAGGACTGAAAAAGAACAAAGTACTGAAAACCTGACAATCAACATATATTGCCTAGAAACTAACAGGAAACAGCAAGTGGAGCTGGGAATTATAGTCAGATTCATTCTGTGGTATATAATTAAAGACATTACTTGTAAATACTGGTAACAAGGAAATAAAGAGTCAACATGCAAAACCAGCATGAAGCAAATCCACCTAATCACATTTTATACAGCAATTCTTTACTGCGTGTCACTTACAAATATGAAGAAAATAGTAATAATTAAAAAAAAAAACAACTGGGAAGGCTCCCACTTAGAGCTGTGCAAGCAACACATGCATTTCTAAAGAAGGCTCTTGAAAAAGTTAAATCCTGTCTTAGGAAAGTGGAACTGCTTTAGCTGAGCATTAAAGATACAGACCTACAACATGTGGCAGGGACCTCATGACAAGCCGCTACACATAGGAAAATGGCAGAACTGCAGAGATGTGTAATGTTCTTGAAAGCAATTTCTTGACTTTCCAACATTTGCTTTTACCATGAGACAGAACTCTTCCATTAGGATTCAAGACCACAGCATTCTAAAAGTTCTTCCACATAAATTTAAGTGCATTTCTACATTGAAAAGTGACAAAATAGAAATGACATTTAACTGTCAGAAAATTGTCCTCTTAGTCAAAAACATTTTTCTAATTGTAAAGTCTCCTTTTGACATTGATATAATTCCAAGAGATTTCTAATTTAATTTTACTACTGCTGTAAAAGAAAGCCAGGGAAATATCCTGGTCGAGCACAGTGCTTAATGGTAAGTAAATCTGCATGAAGTGAGCAAAGCATTTGGTAAGTGATCAGGAGATCGCAGATCTTGTCCAGAAGGCAAAACCCTTCCCCAGTCCAAATTCCTATGAATCTCCTGATTGCTGTTTCTTCTTTTCACACTTTGATCATAAACTCCATTCTTTTTCTTAAACAGCTCCTGCTTTGCACTAATCATCTGGCTCCATATTTTTCACCTTTCTATGTAATCTACAAGTGTGCTTAGTCTGCAAAAGTAGCCTGGAGAGATTTTTAATTCTCTTTAGAACTACCTGGCACTCAGCAACGTAAGGTGAAAGAAATTGAATTCTGTGGAATACCATTTGGCTTTGATACAATTTACCCTATACTGTACACTAACTCTAAATTGAAAATTAATGTTTTATCCAAGATCCCTTCTCCAAAAAAGATAAAACTGCATATTTTCTCATGTGCGTAGACACTGATTCCTGAATATTTGTCCCCCTCTCTTAGGATATAAATGGCTTTGTTATTAATCTCAGAGTTTCTGACCTTGCCACTTCTGCGAAGTAATAGCGTAAGCTAGTGGAATTTTCTTTCAAATGAAATGTCTACGCTATAAACCTGTAAGTGCAGTATTGCATTATATTTTTAAGTTTATTGTTATGAAATGATGTTATTTGTAAGTATAATTCTGTAATAAAAACAAACCAAAGATTGATGCTGAAACAGAATGAAATTTCAGAACATGCTATAAAATTAATCTAATACTGAAAAATCATAAAAAAGTGAAATTACTCTATTTACAGGTGAAAAGGAAAACCAACTCATACATAAAAATAAAAGCCTTACTGTTATAGTAAGAAGCTTATGAATACCAAAATGATAGTGAAATCTTACAAACAAAAGGGTTAATCATAATTGTGCATCAGTTTTGACTATAACAAGATAAATTTTAATGCTGTAAACCCTTTTTCCTTACTCAAAAGTACCTTTGCATAATGAATGTTGTAGCTCAGCAGAAGTTGCCTGAGTCTTTTCACATAAATCTCACTTCAGTCAACCTCAACTCCTTCTGTTTTGCAAAGCTAACGCTCAGTCATGTTATCCTCTTTGACGCCATACTGAAAGTACCAATTGGTATTGATGAAAGAAGCAGATTATAAAATCTACCTGGTAAATATATGTACAGCCTTCAGAAATACCAAAGCAAGGCACTGTCGTGGTTTAAGCCGTAAATCAGTTTGCTCACTCACTCCCCCTTTTTAATTCTCCCCAACTCCCGGAGGGACGGGAAGGAGAATCAAGAGAATGCAACTCCCATAGGCTGAGATAAGAACAGTTTAGTAACTGAGGTATAACACAAACCACTACTGCTACCACCCATAATAATGACAAGAGAAATACAAAGGAAGAGAATATAACAGCTCACCACGTATACCCAGCCTGACCAAGCAGTGCACCCCCCCCCAACCCTTCCGGATCTGCCTTCTGTTTCTGCATCCTGGGCATGATGTGCTGTGGTA
>JANRGW010049837.1:0-19020 GCA_024733675.1 Psilopsiagon aymara | reverse complement strand
CCATGGCAGGGGGGTTGGAACTGGATGATGTTAAGGTCCTTTCCAACCCTAACTATTCTATGATTCTATGATTCTATTTGGCAACACTGAAAAGAATAGGAGAAAGCCCTTTTGAAGAGTAGTGGCTGCTCCAGTTTCAGTGGCAAAATCTGCTCTGCTGTTTTTATTTTTTTCACAAGTTGGAAAAGACATGGAAGATCATAAAGTCCAACCATTCCGCCAGGACTGCCAAGACCACCACTAAAACATACCACTGAAGATATCATCTACATTTCTGACCACCTCTGAGTGTGCTGGTAGGGAATTACCACGGATTAATCCTGGAAAAGCAGCAAAAGAAGCAGCACGAACAGGCACAGAAACAGCCCTCCACGAGGCTGGAACAATTAGGAAAACTGATAACAGCCAAACTGGCTCTTACCACTTCAAGACTAAATTACCACAGGAATTGGAAGTTGATAGGCAACTAAGCAGCAGATGCGTTCTGCTGTGGACATAGACACATTGAACTAGGCTTAGGAGAAAATGTTTCATTCTTTAGTGCAAAATCACAGTTTTAGATAGCTAAATACATTAAAGCATACAGGCAGATATCAATAAAAAACATGGAGGCTTAGGCTTTTGCTGGAACGAGATTTTCTCATCACCATCCACCACCTGCTTCACCACCAAAGCACACTGGCAGAATACTAAGTTTTATTTTCTGTTTTCAAATGTACTTTTAGAGTACCAGAGATGGCATCTCTGGTACATCATTATAAGTGAAGGGCTAAAGAAGCCCTATTCATGCATTACTAATGACTAAAACTGGCTGAGGATTCTTTCTCACTGAGGAAAAGATAGTTATTAAAAGCTGTATTTCCAAGTTAATTATCAGGCCAAGAAACACTTTATCTTAAAATCTTAACTTTAATATGAAAATAAAACCAAGAAGCTTTTACGCGCTTTTCTGTTTTCAAAAATAGAAAAACCCCAAATGCTACTGACTGCTTAAAAACCCCTTTGAAACCTTTCTAAATTTATGAAGAAAACAGGATTTCCTTTCCCTTGCAGTGTTTGACGGAGGCCTTGCACAGCCCTGCCCTACCATAGGAAACAGAGAAAAAGGGGTTTTATTACGGAGGCATTCAATTGAGGTTTCAGTCCTTAATAATGACTGTAGAGATGAAGAACCTGGTACTGTTGAAGCATAATAATCATATAGGGATTTAAAAAAGTATTGATAATGCTTTGGCTTGGAGGGGTGAGTACAGCCCTGGTCAGGAGAACACTGTAAATGGCTAGTCGCATCAACAATGAAGGGGGCAGCTTTTCTCTCCTTGCCACCTACGTGCTCTCTATATCCTCTACCAATAAACCCAGGACTGATTCGTGTAAAGTAACTCAGAGCAGAAAAATCCAAGTGATATTTTCTATGCCACACATCACTTGAAAACTCCCTGACAGACTCAGTATTTACAGGAGACTGAATTGTTAACTTTTAGAATTACAAATAGAGCATCATTCCATATGGCGCTACTTTTCAAATATCTTTCCCGAAAATCACTGAAAACGAAAGACTGCTTCCTCAGCAATGCCACTGTGTCCATGACATGCAGCCAGGCTCCTCACAAAACTGAAGAAGTTAACAGGTACCAATAAGTGCCCAGTGCCCTTTTAATTTTTATTTAAATCCATAGCAATTTCTCAAGTTTGTGCTCTTATTGTTTTGGTATGTGTGCTCTTTTTGGAACTCTTGGCTCCTCATTGTCTGTTTACCAAGTGAATAAAAGATCCAGTAAATATCCAACCTAAGAATTTTTCTGTCAGTTTTATGCAAAGGACTGAGGACATCACCAGCATCAGCTGTATTAGTGTAGTGCTACTGTTTTAATCTCACCTTTTCTATTTGTCAAATACCTATAATTTAAGTAAGGTACCTTTATTTAAATTAAACATTTTCCCTCCATCAACCCTGTCACAAGACCAAGAATCAGGCAAAACCTGGAAGAGAATGTGCTTTTGTGTTGCACCAATCCATAAAACCTCCTTGTTCATTGCCACCGAAGCCTGGCTGTGTATTCGCACTGCTCCAGCTGAGCACTATGCTCACTCTACCATGCACAGCTCTGCTGCTCCTGGAAGCCAACAGTAGTTCAGGGAAGGTGCTCTCCTGCCCTGGGTTCAGCAGTAGCAGTCATTTTTCTCCTTTTTAGTAGCTGGTACAGTGCTGTGTTTTTGACTTTCAGCCTGGGAACAGCACTGATAACACCGATGGTTTCAGTTGCTGCTCAGTAATGTTTACTCTGACCAAGGGCTTTGTGAGCCTCATGCTCTGCCAGGGAGGAGGGGAAGCCAGGAGGAAGCAGAGACAGGACACCTGACCCAAACTGTCCAAAGAGGTATTCCATACCACATTACGTCATGCCCACGATATAAACTGGGGGCAGTTACCCAGAAGGGTGAGATCACTGCTCGGGTCAGGCTGGGTATCGGTCGGTGGTGGTGAGCGGTTGTATTCTCTTCCTTTCTTGTTTCCCTTATCATTATCATTATTGGTGACAGCAGCAGTGGTTTGTGTTACACCCTAGTTACTGGGCTGTTCTTATCCCAACCCATGGGAGTTGCATTCTTTCAATTCTCCTCTCCATCCCTCTGGGAGGGTGTGTGTGTGTGTGCGTGTGGAAATGAGCGAGCAGCTGCATGACTGAGTTGCTGACTGGGCTTAAACCACAACACCTCCTCCCTCCAGTCTGAGAATCCCACCTAACTGGGGCTATAGCAAGCCAGCACATGGCAAACAGCAACTTGCGCTTATGCAAAGGTAACACGGGACTGTTCAGACATTTGTTACAAATCAGCTAGCAGTGATTAAAGCAAGTAATGTCTATCCTCAAGCCTCAGGGAGCTTCATTTCATGATTTCATAATTTCCTCTCTTCCCCAAAAGACTGCTTCCTTTCTGGGGCATCCAGACAATATTTTCCTGTTACGTATTTATTGTACTCCCCTGTCATTTCTGAATGTCCCTCCCCATTGACTCATGCTTAGAATATATCTCTGTAAACTTTACATCTGTGGACTTCTAGCAACTACAGAACAAAAATCAATTTTTCAAGCTTACCAGTAACAAACCCCATTTAATGCAGAGTGATCTATTAAGTCAGTTGCAGGATCCAGAGACAAGTAGAGGACTTAGGTTTTTCGGCATCTCAGGATTCCCAGCACAGACATGGATTTGATGCATTGTTACTGGGAAATATTATACCTGTGATTGCTTTAGCTTCCAAAATATGAACACTTTCCAAGACTGACAGAACAAAATATGATTTTTTTAGTAATTCGTATTGTGAATTACTTAAAATATACAGCACAACAGGATATAAGCTTTGAACAACACTGTAGCATATTATTATGTAGTGAATGGTAGCAGCCACACCACTCACTTCTGAGGTTATTTCACTGCCATCTGAAGCACGTATGGAGAGACAGGGCCTGCTCTAATTACAATATTGTAGTTTTGACTGACAGACAATATGTCTACAATCAACTCATCCAAAAGCCATGTGTTGCGACAGTTCCTTGTCCGACTCCAGAGTGTACACGATTGAGATGAATCAGTGCCTTGTTACTATACACTAAGCCCACAGTAAAAAAACCCCAAACAGCTACAAAATCCTAGAAAACACATGCATACAGAGAACAGCACCACGGGCCAAAAGGTACCCCATTGTTTTTTCCTATCTTTTCCTAATTGTTAGTATCTGTGACTTTTTAAACATGGCCAGAGCATGTCAGAGTAACATTTCAATACCCCCCCAAACAAAACTACTGCTTCCAAACATTCCCAAACTTCATATTTGTCATTCTAAAGCAAATTTGAATATGAAAATTTTTAAAACTCCATTTTTGAGATTGCAAGAAAAAAAATTTTGCTATTATTACACATATTACTAATGCACATAAATATATAGCTGACGCTGAAACAATGTTTTTATTCTGACCTCACACAGGCCTGCAAAAGTATAATTATTATGCAGCATAATATGACAGAGATATCTGTCATTAGTAGAATTTCTGGAAGTTTGAACATACATTTCAATAGCCTAAGTGGACCTAGCTTGGCAATTTAGCTGACCCTGGAAAAGAGTGCCTTATGTTCATCTTGTGCAATCTGTCCAGTAACAGATGTACACCATTTAGATGTAAAGTGAGGTGGAGGAGGAGGGGAACAGCAGGAGAAGAGTCAGGCCATTTAGCAGAAGAGCCATGAGTTTCAGTAGGCCAGCATGAAGGGAGTGCAGTGAAGTACAAATCATTCAGAACAGGTTTCAAGTAAACCTGTGATAAACAAATTACTATTTTTAAAGTATTGCACGTACTTTATGTTAAATGATATGTAAACATTAAGAAGAAAAAAAAACAAAAAACCACACAAAGTATCTGCACTATGTTTGTGGAGAGAACACGGGATGGGAAGAGAAAGCAGAGATTTAGGTGTAACAGAGGGCACGACTACAGCTGATGCAGCATAGTGAATTCAACCAGCCTACAAAGTTACACTGATGTCAGATGGAGAAGCTTTTTTTCCCCCCATACTGTGGACCGAGGTCACTACAAAGCATGGAGCCTACAGGTGGTAAAGTTCTCCAGATTAACAGTTTATATTGAGGATATATTCAGATGTTTGAGTGACACAACCTGTCATATCATTAACTCATCTTCATTATTACTGAAGCACCTACACTAGAAGAGTTTTCCTGGGTTTAAGCTCTATGCTGCCTATTGGGTTCTGTGAAATTTTCTCACCTGTGTTTATTCCGTTACTACCACAAATGCGTAAAAACAGACAAGAGCTGCAATTAATTGGTTTTCAAAATGTTCAAAGTGCCACTTCCCAGGATTATCACAACATAAAAAATGTTCATATCTGCCCACACCAAATGTCGATATAAATTATTAATTTAAGGCAAATGTGACAATTAAGCAGATTCATTAGCCTTAATATATCATGCAATTACTAACCCACTTTTCAAAGCTGCTCTTCTCTTTCTTTCTGCAATCTAAACTTCTTTTGTCTTAGGTACTATATTTTATGTATTGATACACATCATTGTGAGAATGAGCTATCCAAGTTACATTTTGTAGTGACAGCATATAATTAACACACAAAAACTTCCCATACAGATACTTATTAGCATCACAAAAGCAGTCTTAGGGAAGAATAATGTCTCTTTCAGACTGAGTTTTCAGTAAATAATTAACAGACAAAACAATCACTGTAACTGCTGCTAAAATGCACTGTTATCTGCAAGTCCTAGTGCAGGGACCACTAATTCGCTAAGTCAGATTGTTACGGGAGCATAATGGCCAAGTTTGTATTTCCATTGACTATGGTATGATGTCTACTCTGTGAATAACAGAACAACAGTTTTCAGGACTGTCCAAGATCATGATTTTCTTGTTTTCAGAGGTGTGAGAGTCCCTACCCGTCAATATATCAGAAATATAGGTAGGATATTTTAAAATCCCCTTCATTAAACAGGTATCAAATATGGCTCACTGGATAACTTTGGTGCTTACCAGAAATGCTGCTTGCTCACCACATATTCCTTTAGGTGCCCTTTATTAAAAAAAAAAATGCAAAAAAAAAAGCATGGTGGGTTTTTTTTTCTTCTGCTTACACATTACACATTGCTCTGGGAGCTTAGATATTGTTTTCAGCTGAGCAAAAGGAAATGTCAGGGATAATTTTGATAAATGTGAGCTATCTCATATTTTCTGTTAACAAGTGCATTGTGTGTCTAATAGCATGCACCTGTGAAGCTGATTTTTCTTCTTCATGTGACCTCAAAGAACTAAAAAGACTGTAAAGTAAAAGGAGACTACACCTACTGCTAGGTCAATAACATTGATGGAAAGACTTAATCAATGCAGAGATAAAATAAGGCCTTCCAACCCCCACGCCACCCCACTTGCTGTCCCTCACCTTCGCTGTGGGGTTCTGCTCAGTACTTTTCTTGCCTGCTCTTTGTGGTTAGCTGGCTAAGTACAACCCTGGAGCCATAGACCTTATGCTGTGAAGAACACACCAAGACACAACACTGAAGTGAATACACCTCAGCAGCAGCCATTAGCGATAAGTGCAAAACCTTTAAATCAATACAAGACCTTTAAACTGTACCTTTACCAGTTATCAAAGGAAGTATATTCTCTTTACGTAAACTACTATGACAATCATTAATTCCTTCTTTCTAACAGACACTTACTAGGAGAAAAAAAATATGCTATAGCATGGAAGAAAAGATTGTAATAATCTGTCCAATATTTAGAGTACTATACTAATTTTCCATGTATTCTTCCTTAGAGCTAAATACCTTTGATAATGGAAACAGTATCGAATTGGAAAGTCCAGGAAAATTCATTCCACTTCCAATCTTCTCTGGTTTCCAATCAAACATATTTACCATACCCCATAGGTTTACTTATGGGCTATCAGTCAGCACTGTTCCCCCTAAGCGATGAACTGCAGTCTTTTCAGGTTTTCTGACACAGACTGTCAAAATTTCCTAGTTTTCTTTGTTAAAGATGATTAGGGCACAGTATAATTTCTTATTCTGCATAGGTGGTTCTGGTTTGTTTCTGTTTTTCTGGTGACAGAACATTAGAAAGAATTACAGCCTGATCTGGAGAATCCTAATAAAATAAAACAAACAAAAAAACCCTCAACATCTTCATTTTTTTATAAATTCCAGTTTCCTACAGAAAATCTATAGGTACCTTTGCTACAAGTGAACAGCTTCAAAATTCCTATTTTGAAAGGTGTTTCATTTTATTTTATTTTTTATCATGTAAAGGCTCCTGTCAATCTAAGTAAATAGCAATGAGTTTCTATCAATCATTTGCAAACTACAATGGCAGTGACTTTCTGCTGGCGAATGTGAATTAAAAAGAAAATTGTAGTCTACCTGGTTTCCTGTACAAACATTTCCTAAACAGAATCAGTAGAACTCCAAGTGACAAAAATATTTTTGCTTAGACAACTTCCTCAGCTTTAAAGCAGTTCTTTAAAAAGTTAAATGCACAATTGATATTAATGCTCTCCCGCACAGATTCTAACATTAAAATACTTCACAGCAAAAAGAAATATGTCCTGTACTATATTAATTTACACAATCTCTGACTTGGACTAAGATTCAATGTGTCTGTGAAGCCTGACGGCATACAGATCTGCTTTTTAAATTGTCTTGTAGTCAAATTTTATTTGTATTCAGTCTCGCTTCTGGAATCCTCTAAGCAAAGTTCTTTTATTTTAGGAATGCTCTTTTAGTCAATTATTTAAATTGTAAAGCTGTACAAAAGGATATAGTCTGTGGGGATTTGGTATGTACCAGTGAGTCATTCCTTTATGAAATTTCTCTGCTCTATGCCTGTTAAAATATTGACATTCTTCCCCTTTGCTCCTCTTTCTGATTTAAGTAAAATGGTAAGTATTGAATTAAGTTACAGATTAGGCATTATAATGAAGTCTTATTTAATCATTAAGATGAGTCAAAATAGGGAAAAACAGGAATCTAGTTCATGGAGTTTCTGTTATTCAGCAGTCAGAAATCCTGGGAGCAGTCCAGACTCAGTAAAGTCTCATCCACATGTTGTTTTAAACATTGCCTACCTGGGTTACTTTTTCTTATGAAGGAAATGTCAGTGTCATCTGCATCACTCACTCTCCATCTCTCCCAAAGAGGCGACGCATAGTTTATAGGCTACCCTTACAGATGCATTTGATTTAGGTGCTGTAGTAAAGTGGAAGTGTCAAGGTGATTCATCTGTCTGCCACCCCTGACAGCTGTGTTACACAAAGTGCCTGTGTGGAACGCATTGATTGGGCTAAAGAAGAAGGTATTCCAATATCAAAGGAAAAGGCTTTCTTTGTCATTACAAACATAGCTGGCTTTTGACCAGTGTAACAGATAGAGCCTGCATGAACATTATGTTGCACATTCTGAATATGTTCCCAGGATTCTCGCCTGACGCCAGAGACCAACAGCAGACTATCCCCTTGTAAACTTGCTTGAAAAAGAAATAGTGTTGCCATGACTAAATTAAAGAAAAAAAAAAAAGTGATTAGAGATATATTGGTGTCATAAAAAACCCCAAACACTTGATCATTATACCCTTGATCTGTCACATGTTTTAAAACAACATCCACTACTAGCTAAAAACAGTAATTTAATTTCACTACAAATGCTGCAAAATATCTAGGTGTTTTTTCAGCATGTACCTGAAGTTTCTCAGCATATTCCCACTCCTTTATGGAAAATTATCATCCATTATCTATTCTGTGAATTGTCACTGCTAATTTTACTAGACAGATGCTTTTAAAAGGTTCTCATAGTAGTAAAATATTTCCTGGATAGTACTATTTTGTAATCTAATTCCTGTATTTTCATCCATTCGTGAGAAATGAACCTTTCTGGTCAAGCTAAATAATAGGCATGTATAGATATACATAGTATGAGGTGCCATTTGTAAACAAATGAATTATTAGAAGAGGTAATGGGAGCAACCTATGATGATACAGTGTCAACTAAAGCTATTTATCCGTCACAATCCTTGCCTTTATGGGTTAAAAATAGTTGTATATTCAAAAGTAATCTGAAATTCAGTGCATCAGTTGTTGATTTATGGGTAATTTATCTAAAATAGTCCATATTTTATCATAACACCCCCAAAATATTGCAAGCTCATTTAATACTGTGCTATGCTTTAGGAAAGTTCCATTTCAGGAAGAACTGTTACATTCACATTTTTCTTGGTGTCCCTGGTATCTTGAAAAAGACAAGAGACTCTGAAATTCTAATAGGTATACACAGGTATTAAAGAACTTCAGAGATTATATTCTACTGTAGTAATATGAAAAAACAAACACAAAGAAAAATTATTCTTTTCCAGAATTAAAAATATATAGTACAACAGTCTCTAGACTAAAATGCAGCTCATGAAATAATGAAAGAAAACCTTCATGTATGTACTTGATCAGCTTTGAAATGTAGGTGCATAGAGAAAGTTTCAACGGTTGTAAAATTGTGGTCTGCACTTCCAACAACTTCTAAACATAGTTTATAATGAAAAAAATGGATCACGACGTAGCCTGTGGTTTCACAGAAAGTTGGGAGTCAAAGTCTCCTTCATCTGAGTCAGGGTGTGACACTTGACTCTGCAGTCTTAGGAAATCTGATTTCATTTTCTGTCTCAGTTTTCTACCTGTAACACCACACTTCCTTTTAATACAATTTTATAATCAAAGGAAGAAATATCAGCCTAAAAATGTGTAAGCAAAATCTGGAACTCATTGTGCACCATGAAATCCTAATTAGTGGGCTGTTTACAAGAGACAAAAAGCTGGACAACAATGCAGTTACCAGCACAGTTTGATCGCTAATCGTAATATATCAGAAGCCATCAGATTACTTCAGAATTCCATTAAGATTTTCAATTCTGAAGTGAGAGAAACATTAAAACAATATTTTAACCTTAAAATATTATTAAAAATACCTTTTTCTATCTTGCCAAAATAAGCTTCTAAAAGTGATTAAGGGAAAATGAGGGATGAATGAACTGATTAGAGGACAGACCTTGTAGGATGCAAACAGGAAAGCACACATGTAAGAATAATTAAGAATTTGCAAGACTTCAGGAGCCAGCTTAAAGATTTTCTCTGGATATCAGGTGACCTGGCAGGATATCAATATAGCAAGTAACTTACACAGGTTTAGTGAGGGAAGAGCATTTACATTAGTTGTTAGATCTCCCAACATACTCAAGGAATGATGAGTAACAAGTTAAAACATTCCTTCTCTGATATCTACCAGTCGATCGCCTCTGCTCTGTAACTTCAGTCCAAAATTCACCATTAAAACCAATGTAAACAAGAATGCAAATAGTGGTTGGGAAGCAGTATTTCCTAATACTAAACTACAATGTTCTTTTGGCAACTGCTTGAAACTAATTAATTTCATTGTGCTCTTTAAATGAACATTAGAGTAAATTTAAGCAATTAGAATACTTACATAATTTATTCAGATTTGCACTTTAATGCAAATAGCAATATAGAGTATGACAGATAAATCTAATGCTATGTTAGGAAAAACAAGGCTGGCATTGCACTTTTAGATTAGTGCAGATCAGGAATCTGGGCATGTGCCATGCTATGAAAATTTGATCTTGGTACAACCTAGATCTGACACAGATAGCCTCTGGTATGCCTGCAGGTCAATCAGAGACCTCCCGCAGTGAGCCTATGCAGAAGTGAAGCAACCAGGGACAATGGAATTAGGTTTATCTTTCTGCATGGGAATGACTGTGCCATTGAGGTGTTCATGTGCTAAGTATAGTGGGCACAACCAACTTGCAAGCTGCACTGTACTAAATTCTCACAACTGGAGTGAAAGTGCTTCACATGGTAAGTTGCAGAACTCTTCATGGAAGAAGAATCTATCAAATGTTATCAAGAAAGGCAAATCTCTGAGTACTGTTTGGAGAGGCAACTGCTGACAGGTAGGAAAATACTGTGGAGAAGTATCAGTCTGGGCTCGCCCTAGAGTCATTATACTTCTTGACCTAATCTTGAAAAATACCTTACCATAACATGGCCTTCAGTTCCCAATAACAAATCTGTTCTGAACTAAGAATATTTTGAGGAAATTTAAATATTCTAGTGATAAACAGTGAAAATGACCAAATTATTTTTAACTAAGAAAATGTCTCAGCCACTCTGTATGCTAATTGTGAAGGCAGATATAAGGGATTTCACTATTTACTTACTACTAGCAAGAAGCTATTCTCACTATTTTTACTGTGGGTACTTTTAAACGTGCTGATACACTTCGTTGTGATATTTAGCTTTGCCCTAAATGAGCCAGTGCTCTTGCATAAAGGCCACTTTGTTTTTCTGCTCTTCAGAGAAAAACCCTGGCCTTACACCTCCAAAGAACAAGTATTCACATGACTGCCTATAAAACAGCACAAAATTTGTATTTGTTCATATTCTCCTAGAAAAATATTTTCTCTGTGCAAAACAGCTTAGCCACAATGTTTTAGAAAGTAAGCATTTCACTGCAAGAATTCCTCTAGCCTGGCAAAGAACATCTTTGATCCTGAATCTTATTTACAGCATGTACCCTTTGAAGCAGCTGTTTCTTAACTTACCTATTCTTTTATATCAAGTCATATTTGACCATTCTTGCATAATTTTTTTTCAATGCAGAAACATTGAGCTATTTTGCCAGACTGGCTGATTTCCTTCAGTTGTCTTCATTTTTGCCCAAATATTTTTAGTTTTGGAACTGTAATAACTTGCACATACTTCATTTAAACTACTTTAGTGTTTACAGCTTGGTCAACACATAGTAGTTGAGAAATGAAAATTTCTGATTTGCTCTTTGTCTACGTGAGGAATAAAATCCAACATCTGGTGTACAGAATAACATGCATGCATATCTTGTGATTTTCAGTAAAGAAAGCTATTATTCTCCCAAATGTTCACTACAGAGTAGAACTGTTCAAGGAATTTAGGCAACTAAAATCAAAACAAAAATAAAATCAGTAAAAGAGTGAAAATACTTAAAATTCTTTACAAATAATCTGACTTCAGTTTAGGCCTACATATTTAGATTGCAAATACATTAAAATATTCCTAAAGCACACCCTTCTTTACTTCATGCTCCATGAATGTTCCATCTATGCAGTGTGCACTGAACAGTACTTCACTTGGAATATTTTTTACAAAGTGCCTTCAATTTTGCGGCATCGACAACTTTTCATTGCAAGTAAAGAACTACAATTTGAAACAAACAAAACTCCTAGCAGTGAAAACTTGCTGATGCTGTATTAATACAGCATTACTAATATTCACAATTTATTATATATTTAAGCATATTTCAAGTTGGCCAGAAGATTCCAGCACACATACAGTCAGGAATCATGGCTCCAAGATCAAAATGCATGAAGAAAATGTTTTAATAGGCTGCTGTAAATGTTTGTCTGCTAATTCTGTATTATTTTTATAGCAGTAACATCCGCCTTGTTTTATGGAAGATGCACTGTAGCTTGACATCTGAAATAGAGATACATGTATGAAAGGAAATCTAAATTCTGATGTCTTATTCATAAACATGTCATCATACCAGATGTCTTATTATAAAATCCTCTGAACAACAAAAATAATTCTTAAAGAAACACCCTCTACACTGCTTTTTCCACACAGAAATTAAGAATACTTCTGAAAAGCTTTTTTTCGAACTCTCTTTAAACATTATCAGTCTAATAGAGTTCAAATTCTTTGCTTTTGTTCCCAAAGTTAAATGCTTATCATATTATCTTATTATGAACCCAAGTACATAAATCAAAGGCAGTAACTTGGGATAAGTGTACTTCATTTCTATTTTGTGGTTACTTTTGTACTTATATTGCCAAAATGAGAAATGCACCCCCCAGCTCACATGATGATTTAAGGGATGCTCAGGCAGTTTTTTCACTTTATTATCAGTAGTTAAAATGGAAGAGAGAGGAAATGTTTACTTAAGTTATAGAAAGATGAAAGAGGGAAAAAAAATCCTTCATGTCCATTTTCCACATTAAAATAACTATGTCTGCTTCAAATTTAAAAGCAAGTAACAGCTAAAATATGCATCAAGTGCTGTCAGATACAAGGCAGTACTGACTGCTGCAGACCATCAATAAGTATTACTGGTACTGGTTTCTGACCTGAATACTTAGGAGCCCAAATTCCACAGGTGATTCTGAAAATGTTACATATCATCATTGCAATGCCAAGCTGAACCATGCCAAATCTACGTTTCATACTCTGTTTGCACATATATTAGACCAATCCTTTTGAGGACAGAGATATGTTCTCTTGGATATTTGCACTTTGCTATGTAAATTCTCAACACCAAGCCCAGCCAAAAAATTGTTTCCTTCAGCTGAAACTGATACCAGTGGGATAATTTTTGTTTTGATTAAGAAAACCCTTAGCCTTTAAACCAGTCTTCATGATTTACGTAAGTTCTATTGAAGTCATGGGTATTTTGCCTGTATAGAGACTGAAATGTAGTCAATATTTTTACGAACACAGAAGAATTCTAATGAGGTAATGCTGGTTGAAATGATATCTCACATTTTTTAAAATTAAAATACAGTAAATCTTCAGAAATTTAAGCATAAAATCACTCAAATTAAGTACTGCTGAACAGAACTCAGTAACAGTTCAATTAAGTAAATGAATCAAGATATTTGATTTTGCTTCCTCAAAGCCTGAGACTTAGTGTCATAAAACCAAAAAATTCTCCATGATAGAAGGTGACCTTTGGAAACAGGCAATTGTAATTTAAGACTACACTGCTGTAAATTTAACTTCCAAATGAAGCACTAACAATTTATTTTTCTTAATGAGATAAATCCAGCAGCTCAAACCATATGAGAGTAAATAAAACAAACAGAAAATATTAAAAAAACATTCATTTCCAATATTTAAGTATAGTGTGCAAAATTGTATTTCATTCTAACTGCTTTTACATCTGTGTAACAGCCCAATTAATATGTCTGCCATGGATTACTTCATGGAAGATAACACTTTCAAGAGAAATTAAATATGGATACAACCTTCTGGCTCAAGATGTCCCTAAACTGCAGACTGCTAGAAGTGTCTCTGGGGAAAAGGCAGGAGTGTCTGTGTGCTGCTTTGCTTTTTACAGTATTCTGAGACATCCTCTACAGCACAAGGCTGCAGAGAAAGGCTGGTGTGACCCAGTTTGGCAGTGGCTATAGGCAACCAGTCACTCCAGTTCTCAGCAAAGTGACTCTGGAGTATTTCTGAGCTATACATTTGTTCATGAGAGCAGGAAGCGACTGAGAACAGCCTTTAATAAAGGGACACAGATGTTTGTGTTTATTGCACCACCTGAGCTAATTAAAATTCTTACCTTTTTAGAAAAGAAAAAGCTCCCTGTGGGAATGAAAAGTGGCTTTAAAAAAATTACAGATGGGATAATGAAAAAAATATTTTCAAAATAAATCATTTGGTTTAGCATTTTTTGTAAAAAAATAAAAAATGATATTGTGACAGTGATGTCCAATTTATAACCTTTGTTTGGATTAGGACACAAGGAAATGGGTTTGTCAGACAAGTCTATCAACTTTGCCTGAAGTTACATGCTAGCTTTGCAGCACCTTACAGTGAGTAAGAGCTTTCCAGGCACTTAAGAGAGAAAAAAACGAAAGAAAAAATCTTGACCATCTTGAAATCTTAAAGTGATAACCTTCACAAGGTAAGTACTGCTATGGTATTACTGTTGTTATATGAATCATAAGAAAGATTAAAATCTTGGTGCATATTTCCCAGAGGTTACTGGGCTTTGCCATATCCCGAGGAATTTCTGAGTGAGATCCACAAGAAAATATCAGTCAGCCTTAAATGATCTGTGGTTACACAAATTCATATTTGCAGTTGGAACTGCACCCGTCCTAAATTTTTTATTTCAGGTTTTAATTTCAAGGACTAAATTGGTTTTGTAGTGAAGAAGTTAATTCATATAAACTGACAGCCCCCACTCCTCCCCCATATTTTAGTGAACTCCTCTTGAAACCAAAATGTCAGATTAAAAAAACACAAAAAGCTTTAATCTGAATTAGTTTTAGACTCAAATTCTTTTGTAGAGATAAAAATTCTGTTCAAACATACATTGCTGTGTTTACCTAACAAATATTTTCTAAAGGTCTGAGAATTTTCCATACCATCTTGATACAATTGAACAGAAGACCCATTTAGCCTAATGAGCATTAAGATTAAATCATTTACTCACAGATCAAAGGAGATTTTAATTATGTAAACGAGTTGTTCAGAAACACAAAATGTTCCATTAAGCTTCACAATTAATACATACAATATTTATGAGTTCAGACTTTTTTCCTTGTTAAAAATTGATTGTTACATCAAAAAAAGTTTCCCTAGATGCACTGATGGAAGGAAAAATATTTTAAGCCATAAAAGTAGCAGGCATGCAAAACATTTTACTACCTTTTGCTTTTGCTTCTCCTCTTCTCCCCCCCTCTTCCTTTTTGTTGTTGTTGCTCTGAGCGTCTTGTCACCAGATGTTCATTATGTGTAAAAAACATTGAGTTCATATAAGTACTCACAGCATGGTCATACTATACTACATGCATATCACTGGGGTCTCTGAATGGAACTGGTGCAAAATAAAGCTCTTCTAAACCATCTCCATTTAAGGTCTCAATGATTTATATTTCTTAGAATATGAAACAACAGTAACAAATAAAATGGTACAAAGAATTGAGCTTTGGTTACCCAGTGTGTACTACAAATTCTTATTCAAACTTTCTTCTGTTTTGTTTGGTTTTGGTTTTTTAAGTGTACCACTTTAGATAAAACAAACCATAAAACAAGTGCTCCAAACAAGGATCTCATCCAGCTTCCATATTTAGCCAGATATTACCTTTCAGTGGTGCAAACAATGGTGCACATGATAGATCATTAAATCACTGCTATTTCTAACAGACGAGATTAAAATAAATGCAAAGAAAACAAATGATGGAGAGAATGCTGATAAAATATGCAAACTGGATTAGTTATAGGATAATTTATTTCTACCAGAAGTTCTACTTGGGAAAGCGAATAAAAAAATGTAAACCTGCTGACACTAAATAATCCTGAAAAACACAGGGAACAGCTGTAGGAAAACTGATGACTACTTAAGAGAGATGAGAAATCCATTCAAATTCTCGAGACCAGAGGTATGCATTAACAAAACTTTCTACAAAATTATTTTCTACACTTAAACTTAGAAACTGCATGAAAAGAAAAAAAACATATATAATGGAAGAATACTTTTACTTGATGTGCTGGGGCAATATCCTACCCTTAGTTACAGAGCATGCTCCAACAGACTACAATAGCTTGCTACTGAGAACACAGACTGCTTTTAATGTGCATTGGAGTTAGCAGCTTAGTTATTAAGGCTACTCAAAGGCACTGACAAATGTGTAAATTTGTCCAGAATAGTCACTGATGATTCGATGTAGATTTACAAGGAAGAAGCATAAAATATTTAAATATTTTATGAAATCTGTACCATTGTGTCAGTGAAAAAATTCAACACCTTCAACATTCTGTCTTAACAGAGCAGCTGAAGCTTTTTCCCCCCATATATTAGGAACTCATCATACTTCAGCTCTTTCACTCAATATCATGATCTTACGATTGATCTTATTTATTTTTGGTTTGTGCGCAACTTGAAGTTGATGCCAGAGTTATTCTAATTATAACACAGTCAACAGAATGACACAAATCTTATGCCTGGAACTCCATAAATAATTCAATGAAATTCAATAGTTTATATTCACTGCAATTCTAATACATCCACAATCTTATGGTCAGCTTTCAGGTTTTTCCCATGTATTTACCTTTTTATTGAATTACAACTGCATCCCAAAACAGAGTCATTTGTCATGCTCCTAATGCTCCTGCTTTCAGATACAGATGGCTAGTGATAAAAAGTTGAATTCACTATCCATCTATTCACTGTCTATCAAAATAAGTGTGAACGTAAATTATCCCAATCACTTTCATGCATGGCATATGAAAACTGATAAATTTGAGTGTCAATTTTTCCTTTTTGTAAAGGAAAGAATCAACTGATAATACTTTCAGTAAGTTCTCATTACTTATTTTTATATCAACTGTACTGTCATTGTCCATTAAGCCATTCCCTTCCCCACTCTATGCAGAAATAAGCAAACTATCAGAACAGACAAGCAGTAACTCTTCAGCACGTTCTCTCTTTTCCACAGAAAGGGCATAGAAACTCCAGGGTTTAAGTAACTGGGGGAATGTACAGTGTATGATACTTAGATCACAAAGAGCTCAATCTGTGAAGTTACCACTTGTGCGTTCATCTCTGCTGTATACAGCTCTTTTGAGGAAGGAAGCAAAGTGCACAGCTGTTAAGGCGGAAGCTAAAAGGAGCTGGGCCATTAACGGAGATGTTGCCACGGGCTGGATTAGATCTGGCTGATTAAGATTTTCCCAGTGGACTTCAGCTGATCATCTCCAAGCCATGATCCTTTCCTGCACATTTTGTAAAACAGGGTGCACATTCAGTACTCCAGCAGTTTCATTCTGGTGGGCAGCATGTTACTCAGAGACAAAATTACATATATATCTCTTGCCGTTGCGTTCAACAATTTTAAACACATTGACTCTAGTTAAGTCAAGCAGTTTACCATGTAAGACACATAAAATAGTGTAGAAGAGGGAGAGATTTTTTAAATGCTTTGGAAACATTTAAATGATATGAGTTTCCTTTGTTCATGACAGACATGAGAAAGAAGCAGAAATGAGAAGGTTAGGTGGATGAGATCCCAACAGGCCTTTCAATTGCCTTAGGGCTGCCTAATGTACCAGAGAGAGAGGAGAAAATATGCCATCAGTGCTGCCTCATGGACTAGGTACGTCACCTTTGAAGTGCTGATATTCAAAACATGCCTTCCACGGAGTTTTTCCAGTCCACAAAGAATCAAAAGCAACCAGCTTCCAAAGTTATTGTGAGATGAAGTTTTCATGATATATTTGACAGAAGACAGAAAAATTCTGTTTTCCTGGGAAGGTAGTTATATTTTAGAGGTATGTTTTAACATCGAGCAATACCCACTGCAAATGTAAATGCATAAAAGAGCGCTGGTTGTATAAACATGACATTCTTTATTTCTACAAAGATATGTTTTTCTCAAACCAAGAAATCACCTGAATAGTTAAGCCAAATACCTATGCTTCAGAATATACTAATATTAATAGCATTATTCAGAAACACAAAGACATTCAGAAAGAAAAAACACCAGATAGCAGAGTGCAGAGTCTTCTCATTAAAGTCCAACAATTGTCCCACACGTGCAGGATGCTGCAATACTGTAATGCTGCTTGTGTGCAGAGTACTGCAGTCTGCAAACCACCTTTGGTGTTCTAGTTTCCTGCGTTTGCTATGCGTGGACTTAAGTGGCAGTACGCTTTTCAATACAGCAGCAACGGTCTCTCAAGCACACACAAAACCTTCCAACAGGCCCAAACAAAACCAAAGACCATCACATACTTACCTCTGAGAAGTCAGAAATTAATTTCATATCTTTAATATTTATCATTTACATATTCCAGGTAAGTGGCAGAAGGAAGAGATCACAGCAGGAAATATAGTGACTGAGCCTCTTCTGCTGTCACTGCAAGATTTCCTGCAGTACATTGTTTAGAGGTTTTCTCTGGCCACTCTGAAATGACTCCAAAAAAGAGCATCCATCACTTTTATTGGAAAATGATTCCCTAGTTTAGTAGCTGCCAGCCGCAAAAAATAAAGGTTTAATTTTTTTCCTCAGTTTTAGCCCATTAGTCCAGAATAAACTCGGCACCCTTCCAGATGCTTGCTCTTTTTCTTCTTGTATATACTGTCTCCTTATATGATCTGCATGTGTTTAGTCTTTAACCAAGCCAAAATCATGAATGTGATATGTATTTTTTGTTTATAGTGCACTCTCTAATCAATCTTCATTTTCTTGTCCATCATGCAAAGGCAAGGGATATAGAACTGAATAATGCATAAAATAAAATTGTAAATATTCACAATGCATGGATATATAGTCCTCAATTCAAGATGCTTTTATAAAAAAATACTATTTAAAAATTAAAAATATAGCAAAAGGGAGATATCAGACTGGGCCTCTATCTGAGGCAAATTAAAGCAATCAGGCCCATAGTTAACCCTTGTACAGCAGCTTGTACATGAAAGAAAACTCATTTTATCTGCTGGGAGCCACCTTGTACAGGGGGAATGGAAAGAAACATAGCTAATAAATAAATAAATAAATAAATAAATAAAAGGTTACTATGAAGTTTTCCAAAATCTAAACTGTTCAGAGACAAACTGAAAGTGCATGCATGTGAAATCTATCAGTTTACTGAAAGGAAGAAATTTTCATCCAG
>JANRGW010049836.1:0-15401 GCA_024733675.1 Psilopsiagon aymara | reverse complement strand
AAGAGTCGGGCCACTGAGGAACACCAGAACAACCAACAAGTGGATAAAGCTGCTAAAATTGAAGTGGCTCAGATGGAGTTAGATTGGCAACATAAGGGTGAATTATTTTTGGCCCAGTGGGCCCATGACACTTCAGGACATCAGAGCAGAGATGCAACATACAGATGGGCTCGTGATCAAGGGGTGGATTTTGCAATGGACACTATTGCCCAGGTTATTCAGGTGTATGGAACATGTGCTGCAATTCAGCAAGCTAAACAGTTAAAGAATCTTTGGTATGGAAGACGAGGGCTGAAGTACAAATATGGAGAGGCCTGGCAGATTGATTATATTACACTCCCACCAAGCCACCAAGGCAAGCTCCATGTGTTTACTGTGATGGAAGCAAGCACCAGGCGGCTGGAAACATATGCTGTGCCCCACGCCACTGCCCAAACACTATCTTGGGCCTAGTTCAGGGTCCTGGCTAGCTCAGTTGGTAGAGTATGAAACTCTTAATCTCAGGGTCATGGGTTCGAGCCCCACATTAGGTGCCAAAAAAAGAACTGTCGTAGTGTAAGCCCAGTTGGCAACTCAGCCACACAGCCCTCGCTCACTCCCCACCTTCCTCCTCCTGCTCCCAGAGGGATGGGGAGGAGAATTGAAAGAATGTAAATCCCACAGTTTGAGATAAGAAGAGTCCAGTAACTAAGGGATGACACAAACCACTGCTGCTACCATCAATAATAATAATGATAAGGGAAATAACAAGGGGAGATAATACAACCTCTCACCACCCTCCAACCAATACCCAGCCCGACCCAGCAGTGATCCCTCCCTTCCAGGTAACTGCCCCCTGTTTTTACATTCTGAGCATGATGTGCTGTGGTATGGAATACCTCTTTGGTTAGTTTGGGTCAGGTGTCCTGTCTCTGCTTTCTCACAGCTTCCCCTCCTTCTTGGCAGAGCATGAGACTCAGGAAGTCCTTGATCAGACTAAGTATTTGAGCAGTAACTAAAAACATTGGTGTTATCAGCGCTGTTCTGAGGCCAAAAGTCAAAACCACATCACTGCACCAGCTACCAAGAAAGAAAAAAAAAAAATGACTGCTACTGCTGAACACAGGACATTGTTCATCCTTCTTTCTTAAAAAAAAAAAAAAAAAAAAACAACTTAAGTATTGCTTTTAATATTCATGACAGTATCCTCTCCTAGGATCAGCTTTGCTTTTCAGCCATATTTCATACCTCCCTGATGACCCTCCCTCATCCTCTCTTGCCTCAGGTTAGTGACAAAAAAAACTTCAGCGCACACCCTTCTTGGCTGCAGGAAAAATAAATGGGGTGAAGAGAGTGATGTGCCACTATATAAGCTATTCCAGCTGGCCACTTGTACCCACCCTCCTGCATTACAGCACTGTCTTTGCTTCTCTTCATCTTAACTACTGTTTCCAGCTGGAATTTTTTGTGACACGGAAGGCACGAGACACCTTGTTAAGCCAGAGACACAGCAGGAACCTGGAAAAGCAGGCTTTCTCTACAACATGAGAAAACTCTCCTGCAGAAGTGATCCTCAGCACCATGCAGGTGACAGATGTTTGGCATGGATTTCCCTTCACCATTGTTGCACATTTACACCATAGCCAGGCTCCCAGAAATCCCCCAGTGACATAAGACAGAGGAAGCTGATAAAATATCTGGAAGAAAAACTATAAACTGATAATATGAGAAATAAAAGTGGGAAAGAATCAGCTCCTTTCAAGTGGACTTAAAATTTTCTTAGGAGACAGCCCATTAGGTAGAGCCTGACACTGTTAGACTGCATGTTCTGACTAGGAAGGGCTCAGCACAGGTGTAACTTTTTTTGCTGCTATGAAAAAGAATTAGCACACAGAGGATTAGTTTTGAGATGGAGAAAGAACAGAGAGAGTCCTAAATGGAGATAATGTCGCCATGGAAAAATGATTATACAAGAACATACACACACTTTAAATATTTGCAATTCTGGGAACCTTTTATTGAGTATAAAATATCAACATTGTTAAGATATCCAGCAGCTAAGACTCCCTTCTTATTGTACTGAGATAAAAAGGCAGCCTGTGTTAGTCATGGGAAGTAGAATTTCTTATATCCACCTAGATAGTTAAATAACCGGAGTACACTGCATTCATTTTCACAATTATCTTAATTTCAAAATATGCCACTGCTCTGCTTTAGTGAGTATTTCCTCATTTTGCAAACCAGGTTCAGCTCACAGGGCCAATTCTTGTTTCCATTGAAGTCAAACCTCACATCTATTTTTATCTGGGTTCAGAACCAGCCTCTCCGTCATAAAATCATAGAATCATTGAATAGTTATGGTTGGAAAGGACCTTAATATCATCTAGTTCCAACCCCCCTGCCATGAGCAGGGACATCCCCCACTAAATCATATCATGATGTCATCTGCTTAAGAGAGGCAAGCAATTTTTTTTTTTTTTTTAATTCTATGATTGTACCTGAGGTGGGCAGAGCATCTCTGAAAACACTTTTTCTTTGGGAGCAAATTGCAGCTAGCCTTGACCAAATAGCAATGAAAGATGGAAAAATACAAGCATCTCTTCTCTGCTTCGCAGAGCACCTGAGTATACCTTTGCTAGCTGTAACTCAACTGCATATGGTTATGCCGAAGTCTGCAGTAGGAAATCTAGTTTGTACCCTTTCTTCAGGAGAATGCTAAACCACCAGGAAGGCTAAGAGACTGCTCCTGCCAAGGTTGGCTGCTGAGATGTTATTTACAGAGTAGGTTTTCTACCAGCACTGGTCCACTGGCTTAAATGGTGTTGTGTACCAATTCAGGTTGTCCAAGCTTAACTGAAGCCTCTAAGCAACTTTATTTGCCACTTACAACCAAATAAAATAACACCATTGCATGGATCAGGACATATCAGAGGTAAATCATAGTCTGAGATACTTGGGCCCTAACAGGCCCAGCAGGACTTCATTCTTTAACTGACATTCAAACAGGTTCTTGAACTCTTAGCAAAGAGTAAGACCAGACGCATACAGCTGTCATGTAGCACAGAAAAGGCTGTGATAAAAGAAATGGGGAAAACACACACATAATGGAAACATTCCTGGTTCAGCATGAGACTTTAGTGAGCTCTGGATCAGCTTTTCAACAAGTCAGAAACATCAGAAATTGGTGCAATATGCAAATGTCTGAAGTACTGACAATGAAGAGAATCCTTCCTACATCCATTGGCTCCTTGCCCATCCTGACAAAAAAAATCCAAAACTGGGAAGAATCATATAGGCAGAAAACAGGCCTTCTTTTATTGCAACTGATGAGCTACAAGCATGCAAATCTTGGTATCATTCATTTATAAGCCTGTAGATAAGATACAGAGATCACATTTGTAATTTAGATGTTAAAGTGCACGGTCGTTTTTCACTCTCCTAAGTGCTGCTTTGAACATCTTCAGTATTTCAAGTTCTTTCTTCAAAATTACATCGGACATCTGGGATAGCTGACTGCTCTTGTTAATTAATTCTTATGTTTAGTGCTCTGCTGTTGTCACCATTTGTTCATGGACTTTTCATTACCATAATATTTGTTTATCTGACTAAGTAAAGCAAACAAAACATTTTGAAGTACAGTAAATGCAGCTTCCAGTGCAGGCAGAAAAGCATACATGAAAGTCCCTTTAGGAAAACATGTTCCTGCCAAACCACATGCAGTGATGCCTCTAAATGAGTAAATTTAGGTAATTAACACAAAGCCAAGCCAAAGAAATACATCAGGAATGAGCTGCCAGGCATCAATTACCTGTAAAGCTAAAAATGGGGACAAGAAGTCACAAAGGGTTCTATATGAAAGCCTAGGCAGTTTTGTTTAATTTTTTTTTTTTTTTTTTTAATCAAAAGCCTCTGACTCATGGCCAGGTTTTCCTTCTGATTAAGCAAGGCTCATAAGAAACACAGAAACAACGTTTCAAGGGGTTTCAGTGAAGTTGAAGCCCCCCAGACTCTGAAGCTACATTCTGAAGACAAAACTGGCTCCTGTGATAGGGCTTTAAAGTTTAGAAACATTATGCATTCCTCATTATTACAGCTGAATGGAAATTTAAAGCACATTCTTCACCATTCAGGGAAATCTGGAACCCAGGATAGTCCTCCTGCAATTTGCAGTTACAAAATCTATCAGTACGGTAGCAAAAAACAAGTTCTATGTGAAATTTGCTGTGGTGGAGCATGTGCCAGGCCATTCCTGCATGGTTGCCTGAGAACTGCAGGAGTCTCTTCCCGCACATGGTAGCAGACACTCAGCCATCACAGATCAGGCTCATGGCAGATCAGGTATCATCAAGATGCAAAGATAAAATATTCCCACTTTTCTACATCACATGCTGGGCAGTACTAGACCAGTAAATTCAGGAATTTGCCCTCTTTTTTTTTTGTTTTTTTTCAGTGACTTCACCTACACACTAACACCCAGTTCCTAGAAAGATGCCTCATGAAAGGATGTCTAATTGGAGAGCCTGGAAGAGCAAAATTTCCTTGATGTTTCCCCAAGCACTCACAAAGAAATCTCAAATTTTCATTCTAAAACCAGCAAGCTCTTCAAACAAAACTGCTGGCTAGCTTCTCTGCTAAATTTAAATAGCCATACTTAGGAAGGCAAAGCTGAACTGATCCTACCACTTTTTAAATATTTTTAATTGATCTAGGTTAAATTGCTTTCCTTGTTTTATCAGATAAGGATTCTCCATCAGACTCCAAAAGCCCTCTGCTCTACTTTTGCTTTAAATTTACAAATATGAGTTGAATAAACAGTTAGGTAGAGAGACTGTCTATCTGATTCATTCACATTAGATTGGAAGAAATCCAACTAGAAATGTCAGAACAAATTTAGTTTGATTTCTAATTGCATTATTTACATAATAGAGAAAACTATTCCACATCTTTCTGACTTGATCATCAAATAACAAGAGCTCTTCTAGGAGAAATACACATGGAGACCTGATTCTCCTCTCATTTACCCTAATTTTACATTGACGAAATTCTTCTGAACTTAGATGTTACTCTAGAGTCATGTCAGCATAAATGAGTGGAGCAGTGAGACAGAAAAAAGACTACTGGGCTGAAACCATTATTCACATATGCAAATTCAACCCTGGGCAAGTTTTACAGTCTCTTTCTCCTCTGTAAAACTCAGTAAAATCACTGATAGTCAATCAGTTCAATAAGATTTACAAGGATATCTCGAATACCACCTTGGAAGTCTAGAGATATACACACAGAGAGGTATGAATGACCAAAACCCCTGGGGATTACAATACTGTACCTCACATGTGAACCACCAGAATTACTACATCTACCTCAACAGTAAGAGCACGAGAAAGAGGAGAGACCTTAATGCAAGAGAGAACAAACAGAAGTTTAGCAATGAAGAATTACACATATTAATTATTTTGCTAACATTTTATTCCCTTACAATTATATTATTTGCTACTATTCACTGCAATAATACTGATCTCAATGAATTCATTTGGTATTAATGCTCCTAGAAGAAACACTTCCAAAGACTTACACAGTAATTCGGAATTAGTTAAACGTACCATTAAACCAAAATTTGCTCACTTCATTCTTGTCGTTATTTTCAGGATCTACTGAAAAAGATTTCCTTTCAGCCAGCTTTCTGAGACATTCATCAGCCCTGTAGTTTTTAAGTCAGGGCATGCATATCATTTAACCTTCTTCCTCCTTCAGTTTTTACCCTGATGCATTTGCGTTAAACAACAGACTGATAAATGAGCATTGTTTTGGCTACACAAAAGACCAAGCATTAAAGAAACATCTCATAAGGTATGAATCAAAGACATTAAAGCTTTTCTCTTTTTCCACTCAATCTTCCCTGGCTAAGCGACTGCCTGCAACAGCATACTACCCTTACACATTTGTTTTGCCTATTTTTCCTTTTCTCCAAACCCATTTTTACCCATTTCTCAGTTGCTTTTGTAAAAGATACACAGATCTACCCAGGCAATAGACAGTTTGCTACTGACTGTTATAGCAGAGTTTGACAGAAGTCTGTTATCAGTCTGACATGTAATCCAGCATGAGGAAAGCATGAAAACAAGAAAGGCATGAAAGTAAGGGAAGAGGCATCCTGATGTAAGAAACGTGTCTAATTAATGAAGTGAGATACGCAGAGAATTTTGATCATTTATCCTAATGACATTTTTAGAATACAGAGATGAGACTGACAAGTTTATGCTTAGCATGCACAGATGTACATGAATTTCTGTTTCTTTTGAACAGCTCAAAGAAATTTTCCATAACCTCCATCACTCCATCTATGTTTCTGAAAATCAGTGGCAAGGTGTAAACCATAGCTGGACCAGTTTTTTGCTATTATTACTCTTTGCACAACTTCTGTTTCATCTTATACTTTTTCCCTTACTTTATTTACTTCACAGTGGGTTCTGTTTCTTGGAGGAGTCAAGAAGGTTTATGTGTCCTTAAACTGCGAATAACTACTTTCAAACCAACAGAAGCTGCTGGTCTCCAGTTTACCACCAGGTGATAACCTGCAGTATTACACAGGTTGGATTATATGTTTTGTGGATTCCAAGCCTCTGCAACACAGAGCTTTTATTTCTCATCCTCAGGCTTAGCCATATGCTTAACACTGTTGTAAATCAGCATGGGTTCAGTGGTTCCAATTCATCTACACAGGTCTACACAACCAGACAGGTGCACTGTTTGCTTGCTCACATAAATAAACAGAAAGACTTGCATGTCCTGGTTTGCCATACAAGAGTAGTAATGCCTCTGCCGAAGTCACGGGAGCTGTGCTGATGTAAAGCTTAAATGCAGAGAGAACTGAACAAGGGCTCCTATCAGAATTAAATCCTGTTCAAATGTAGGCGACCCACATTTCAAAAGAAAACTATCACAGCGCAGAACATAAACGCATATTTAAAAGGTCCCTCATTCAAAACCCAAGGGGCGTTATTTTCAGAAGCCAATATCCAACGAGATCATGATGTGTAAATTCCTGCTGGCTCAAAGCTGAGTCCAAAGAAAATAGCAAACAGCAGATGCTGCTACTGGCACAAGTACATCATAAGCTATGGTTTGCCCCCGAGATCTGGGATGTCCATGACATTCTTGAACACTGCTCTTGAAAAGAAGTACCAAAAAGAAGAGGAACCTAAACAGCAGTATAACTCTAAAATCAATAACACATAAAATCATTTTTGCAGAATAAAATAACATGCCTTAAATCACATAATACCTTGGGCCTGATCCATGGTGATATAGGTGACTATTTATTTCTATGGAGTTTAGGTTGACATATTATTAGCTAAAAACCTGGTCAAGAATTCAGAAAGGATGCTACAAGCATTATATTTATCCTGACTGTGGCATTACCAATACCAACACCTTCGATTAATACTGGTGTGAAAGGGGGAAACCCTCTAATATGGACACAGAACAACTGAGCCGTTAAAGGTCATAGAACACCAGGCTTTCTTAGTGATAAAGGTAACACTCAACCAAACAAAATCACATGCAATTTTGTATGAATTGTTGCAACTGTCATTTCAACACAGACACAGATAGATGAGGGAAAAAGAAAGTTTAAGGGGGCACAGGGGAAAAGATAACTGATTTAAGGAAAATTGGAATCACAGAATCATAGAATGGCTTGGGCTGGAAAAGACATTAAAGACCACCTAGTTCCAGCCCTCCTGCCACAGGCAGGGACATCATTCACTAGACCAGGTTGCTCAAACCCCAGTCCAAACTGGCCTTGAACACTTCCAGGGATGGGACAGTCACAACTTCTGTGGCCAATCTATGCCAGTGTCTCTCCCCTCTCATAGTGAAGAATTTCCTCCTAATGTCTAATCTAAATCTCCCCTCTGTCAGGTTAAAGCCATTCCCTCTTGTCCTGTCACTACATGCACTTGTTAAAAGTCCCTCTCCAGATTTCTCATAGATCAGATCCTTTTCAGGTTCTGGAAGGCTGCTCAAAGGTCTCCTTTAAGTCATCATAGGAGAGGTGCTCCAGACCTTGGATCATCCTTGAGGCCCTGGACTCACTCCAACAGGTCCATGTCCTTCTTGCGTTGCTGCCCCCAAAGCTGAATGCAGTACTGCGGGTGGGGTGTCATGAGAGCAGAGGCAGATATCCCCTCCTTCGACCTGCTGGCCACACTCCTTTTGATGCAGTTCAGAACACGGTTGGCTTTCTGGGCTGCTCATGGTCAGTTTTTCATCAGCCAATACCCCCAAGTCCATCTCCGCAGGGCTGCTCTGAATCTCTTCTCTACCCAGGATGTAGCTGTGCCTGGGATTGCCCCGACCCAGGTGCAGGACCTTGCACATGGCCTTATTGAACTTCATGGGGCTGGCACAGGCTCACCTCTCCAACCTGTTCAGGTCCCTCTGGATGACATTCCTTCCCTCCGCATGCCAACTGCACCACACAGCTTGGTGTGATCAGGAACCTTGCTGAGGGTGCACTTGATCCCATTATCCATGTCACCAGCAAAATTGTTGAACTGTTCTGGTCCCAGTACCAACTCCTGAGGAACACTGCTTATCGCCGAATGAATACCAGGAATAATATCCTGACACTCAAAACATGGGTATGATGCTGAGAACAATCTTCTATGGTCAGGAAGATAAACACCTACATTATCTATGATTTTCAGGATTAGAAAAACAAGCCAACAGCTCAGTAGGACTCATAAAAAAAAAAAAAAAAAAAAAAAAAAAAAAAAAAAAAAAAAAAAGTTGGCATAATGTATTTGATAATAGAGGCAAATTTGCAATATTATGTGTTCAAAGAAGTTCAGAAAATACTAAGGAAGACTGGGTAGGCTTGATCAAAACCCTCTTTAGTGCTAAAATAAACACAAACTGACTTTCAAGGCAGTGACATTCAAGTTCATCTCTGCTGCACCCATCCAACACAGATCAGTCCCAAAGCATGTACTCATATAAAGCCCCAAGGATGAGCAAGGATGACTGAGCTTTCCTCTTTTGTGAATGCTCTTATTTTCTCTCAGAGTCGAAAATTTAGCACACAGTCATCAATTAGCTTATTAAAAAAGAAAAAAAAGAAACAACACAGAGATAGCAGGTCGCCTTTAAACAAAAGAAGAGATAACGTTTAATGTACCAATATTTCATCTTTGACAGGTAGTAATAACTAAGACTGCAGCTAAAAAGAAAGTATAAGCAAACACTCTTGTTCCCCTAATATTTATTTAAAAGAGGAAAAAATATTTGTAAAGTTAGATAGAACAAAAAAAATGTGCTATAAATGCAGGGATCTATTGAGTATATTAATCAGTTTATCCATTTCTTTCAAAATACCTTTCCTAAAGGTGCTTAAATCAAATGGAAAATAAGCCATCTTGTCTTTTGAGTTTTATTGCAGCAGCTTATCAGCAAGAAGGAAAAAATATGTGGGAGAAGAAGGGAATATACAGAGTAAAAGACCATCACTCTCAATCAATAAAGGTTTTATTAATAAGTACAAAGGGATGCCTAGTCCTAGTTTCAATTTTAAAATCTAACTTCAGTTTTGAGTCAGAACGTGAAAGCCCTCAACATTAGTTTCCACAGGTGGTGGTATTTTTACTAAAAATTGCTTGAACTACATTTCCACCATACAAGCAATATTTCCTAGGTGTACATCAACCATTTTGGAGACTGCCACCTCTCTTACTAGAAATCTGCAGATATTCCAAACAATTGCAGGTGACAAAAGCCCTTTTTTAGCAGTGTTCATGTAAGCAAAACAAGTGGCATGCCAAAAGATTAACATCTCATTCTCTCTATCTGGTAAAAACCCCTGAAAGAGTGGCTACCCCTCTTCTGCAGACCAACCAACAGTGACAGTAGGGTTCTTACAAACAGTGAATAATACCTATTGCCTTCTTGGATATTTAATAGGTTAAAAAATATTAGTGAGATTAAAAATTGTTAATTGAAGCATCCCAAAAGTGAACATCAGATTTTTCTAAAGTCTTCAAAATTATGGGTTTTTTTGAGGCAGAAAATTGCTGTTATTTTAGTTCCACTAAGTAAACATTATCATTAAAAAGAGTAAACATAGAGTGTTTACTTAAACAGTAAGTAAACATTGTTGTTCAAAGAATAAGAGAAATACCTCTAAGACATGACCAGAATGGTTTCATTATGGTTTTCTTGTTGCTTCATATGTATACATGGTAAATGTTTAAAGAAAGAGAATATCCGTTTTGATGCAAACATCAAAGAAAGAAGGTTGAACTTTTCAATTTGGGAGAGATTTCTAGTAAGGCAAACAGACCAGCTGTGCCAACTTTAAAACAGAGAACACATCATATTGAGGTAGTAATCGCTGTAATTAAAATCTGTTAAAAAGAATGTGCTGAGAAATTTAGGTATCTATAATTAAAAATAATTTTATATATTACCTGCATTTTTTGGTGTGGATTGTGAAATCCACGATCCATTGTTTCCCTTCTAGTTCTTCTGACATATGCAGGAATATTCCTATGCAAGACATATTCCCTTTCTAGAGCCAGCTTACTTCTCTAGACCACATGCATTAACTACCAACTAGTGAGAAAAGAAGTGACAGGAAGACTTAGTGCTAGTCTTTGTTGGAGCGAAGAGATAAAGGCAAAGACTGAAACTGGGCATAGGGGTAAGATAATGTTAGGTGATGACAAGATTTAAGTCATAGCACATTTTGAAGCAGTAGATATTACAGCAAAGGACAGGTCTGAAAAGCTGCAGTGCTAGTGCAAGGAAGCGGAAATGGAGTGATCGAACAGATCAAGAAGAGAAGAGTCTGAAGAGTGTCTTCTTCATGAAGCAGAAAAAGAGGAGGAAAAATGAGAGGCATTGAAGATAAGGTTTAGTGATCAGGGAGAGGGAATTTGGAGATGGAAAGATCAAAAGGAGAGCTGATCAGCAGAAGAGATGGGAGTAGATTTTCAAAGTGAAGTAGATACCTAATTTACCATAAAATATCTATAAATACATGCCAAGGTCATGTTAGAAGCTCTGAAACACAAATGAAAGAAGAAGGATATGCAAAAGGAGGGTGAGCAATCACCTAATTGTTAATTCAGAAAACTAGTTCACCCAAAGAGGAGGTAGTGAACTGAAAAAGTAGGGAAAGCCTTTGTGGTAAAACAAGGAAATTAAGCTTATTAATTATCAAATATTTATGGCTAATCTCTTTTTGCCCAGGATTTTCTAGACAAAAATATGTGCACATTATCCATTTAAAATTTCCACAGTAAATTCAATCCATGGGAAACTGTACCTATACAAAGTAAATCATCACTTTGGCGCACATTGAATTCACTATATAGACAGTGTGGATATGTCCAGACTTTCCAGATTTACAGTTGCCTAGCTGTAATGCTGAATAATAGAAAACTCAGAAAAAATAGAACTTCCTTATAATCTCCCAAGCCAGAATTACCATGCAGAAAGAAAAATACACGTCTAGGAAATCCAGACATCTGGTAGTCTTCTGAATGTCAGATTTATCATTTAAACAGATATTGCTGCTCTGTTTCTTCAGTGCATTTTCCAAAGCTCCCATGGCTATACACAGACTACACTTGTCACTGGACAATTATTACATAATATGTTTAGTATGTACTAAGTGTCCAGGACAGGTACACAGTGACCCTGGAAATTCAGAAAGCAGCTCAGATTTTGAATATGCAAGACTGAAATGGGACTTTGCTTTTTAGAATCAGCCTTTTCTTTCTTACTAACTGAAGAGCGGAAGACTTACAGAGTGTTGATTTTCTATGGGAGGATGTGCCTGAACGAAAACATATGGTTGGAAATATTTTTGGTTTTCATAGTACAAATGCATGCCAGAAAATGGCTTTCCACAGAAAGAGGTTTAACCATGCATTTCCATGTTGTTCCATGAGGAATCTAAACCCAGCACCATATCATTAGAGAACAGATGGAGAGTCATTTACATGCAAACCTTAAAATATACTAAAATAGACTAAAAGAAGCAAGCAAAGAGAAGCAGAGACGCAAGAATTACAACCAGAAAGCAAATTGCAAAGAGTAACCAAGAAATAAAAGCCCGGCACATGTGAGGTCTGGAAATCATAAATACATTAGAATTTATTCAGAAAAGCCTAGATCTGAGTCATACTACTTTTGAAAAAAACTGATTTTCTGCAAAAGATCTACAGCACAAAGTGGCTACCTATGTACTTGTTTAAGAGTACTAACGTGCATCTTTATTTAAAAAATATTATCTTTGCAGTAAATTTCACACATATACGTTCTGTAGATTTTCCTTAACTTCTCCAACTCTATTTATCCCATAATACTGTTTAAAGGAAAGCGGAAAATGATGAAAATATTACAGAAATCCATGCTGGAAAACAGATCAAGGGAAATCCCAGTGGTCTTGTCATTTTAACCAGACACATCAGTGCTTTGACAAACACACCCTAGTGACTACTTTCCATTTTATTTTGCACAACTAACAAAGAGGACATCAAGGACAGCTTCATACTGTGCAGCTCTTGATTTACATCCTCTTCCATACGTTTTCCATGAGTGGCACCTCCAGCTTCCAGCTTCACCCCATCTGGTTTCCTTTGGTCACTTTTGCAGACTTTTGGTGTCTTTTCTATTAAGCAAATAAGCACCCTGTCAGAATATGAAAATGCCTCCTTTCCTCATTTAAGTGAATGATAATAAAATGTCAGTGTTCATCTATTCTCTGTGAATCTACACCATAGATAGTTGGTAGGTTGCACTCTGACATACTAACATGAAGCTGCACCCATTCACTCAGTGAATGATCTGTCAGCGAGAACTTAACAAAAAAGGGAATTTATTAGTAACTGAGCCCCTAACACAGTTTTTAATCTTCATGTGGCTATGCAACAGAGATGAATATAGCCTCTTCATGATGTACTGAGTACTAGTCTGGCAGGTTAACAGGCGTGGGAAAAGTGATCAAGGAGTAGAAATGCTACTTATCAGAGGGCATATTGAAGAAAAAGCTCATTTTTCACAAATTATGGGCTTTTTATTGCTGGTAATGCAGAGAAGATTAAAGTGAAGTCTATATTTCAGAGATGGGAAGACCAAATGATTTAAAACCCTTTTTATAATGACCTGCCTGAGAGTGAAGAATCAATTTCTTTTACAGGGAGAATCTGTTAATACCACAGGAATGAGGAGCATCAGACAACAAGGAAAGGAAAGAATAGGTCAGATTCTTTCTTCAGCCTATATTTTGATATCACTAATTACAGAGGCTGCTGCCATTATCACTAAACTATTCTTTAAGCAAAACAATGATTAAGGACAAAAATAAAAAAATTAGAAAGTATTATTAAAAGTAGTGTGCTTGCAATGTTTTGCAAGCAGCCTTTTTAACAAACTATAGGTGGTGCATTTCTTGCAGAAATGTACCCCACTTAATTAGACAGATATTCTTCTGTAAAACTGAAAATTACTCTAAATACAGTACCTTAAATCTCAGACTTCTAATGGTAATACAGACCAAGCCTGTCAGTGCCCAAAGCTAGTTTATTTGATTCCTTTCTCAGCACTGGTGAGGCTGCAGTCCCATTTTTAAAGGTGCAATACCAATCCTCACTAAAGCTCCTGAAGTTTGACAACTAGCTTACTCTTTTTGGGGCACTACAAAAGGCAGCTTCCAGAGCCAGTCACCACTGCAGCTTGCAGTGCATTCCGCAAGTCAGAGATGCTCTTCCATCAAATATCAAGAGTTACTTCTCTCACAGCTGAACCAGCAAGTTACTGTGGTTAGACATTACATCTTTTGAAACCAGTGAGTTCTTTGGGTGCCTTGCACCAGGGAGAATCCAACTGTGTTCCTCCTGAAGACTCAGCAAACGCCTAGTCACAAGTGGGGCACGCTAGACCTCTTCCCTTAATACAGAAGGGCATGTTGCACATGAGAAAAGCAGACTACTACATGTTACTCATTGCCTAATTCCCTAAAATGTATTTGCTTATTAATGGAAGGTGACACATTAAAAGCCTAGGTCCACAGACCCCTACTAACACCACCACAAAGGACAGGTCTAAGGTACGTAACACTGGCCTCTCATGCAACAGTAATACGTAACCAAATAGATTATTTCTGCAGCACCATGGGCCTAAGCAGAAAGCCACTGAAATGTTAGCAGCATCCTGGTCAGTTCTGATGTCTTTTATGCAAATCTGTTAAATCTTTTTGAAGACATGATTTTATATTAGAATTTTATAATAATTTTATATAATTACACTTTAATAAGAACATTAAGGGTCTTATTAAATCCCTTCTGCTTGCTGTATGAATCATAAGGCAGAACACCACCATCTAAAACTGTGTAAGGCAGTGAAAATAATCCTTTGGACAGCAAAAGTCTCATCTATCAAAAGGATATTTATCTTCTTGTGTTCCGTAAGTAAAGCAGGATTGCAGAGGCTCTTTCCACTCATAGTAAAGCTGCAGAATATGCTTTACGGATGCATGACACTCTGCAAGGTTACTTTTAACTTTACCACACAGTCACATCTCTTTCAGAACTCTAGAATAGCTGTTCAATCACAACACTACAGCCATATTGAACATTAAGGACATAAAAACTTTCATTTTTGGTAGGCAAAACAAATTCATCAAAGGTATATGTCTCCATTTATTTACTTCAGAGTCTGCATTTCTAAAAGTTCCATAAAATTAAAATTATTAAAATAAATCCATAAAATTCCAAATGCCTGACGTCAAGATATCGCAAGCAATGTGCTGATGCCTTACTAACTTAAATCAACTGGTAAGTAAAGAGAGAATTTATATGAGATAAATTAGTCAGGAAAAATGCTCCTAACAACATTCTGTTAGCATAGAAAACAACTTAGTGATTTAGAAGGGATATTTATTTCATTCCAAGACTTTGAGAGTGTTTTGTAAGAAACTTTGAGGTGATAAACAGAGGTAGATATTCATGGTGGACATTTTTGTCGAGGTGAGCAACCCCAGAGAGGATGCATTCAGTACTAGAGCATAAAGAAAACACAGCGTCCAGGAGCCTCCACCCTGAAAGGCTAGCATCACCAGGGGAGCCCTAGGTCCTCATCAGGCCTTGCCCAGGAGCCGGCAGAGCTGCTGACACAACAAATAACTCATAGGGGCCAGGAGGGACAGCACCTCCCTGAGCAGTAGGACATTACCCCTGGGAGGGTGAGTGACCCTGAGCTGGGAAGGAGTCCAGTGCCAGAGCCTGTCAGTGATGTAGCTGTGTAAGAAGTAAGCAGGTTGATCATCCGCTCTGCATGGCAGAGTGTCGTGGTTTAGACCGTAAATCAGCCACACAGTTTGCTACATGGAGAATCAAAAGAATGCAACTCCCACAGGTTGA
>JANRGW010049834.1:0-28625 GCA_024733675.1 Psilopsiagon aymara | reverse complement strand
TAAACACTAGAACAAGCTTCCTAGAAAGGTGTTTGATGCCCCATGCCTGTCAGTGCTTAAGAAGCATTTAGACATATAGACATAATAACATGCTCTAACTTTTGGTCAGCCCCTGAAGTGGTCAGGCAGTTGTAGTAGATGATCATTGTTGGTCCCTGCCAACTGAAATACTCTGCTCTATTCTATGTTAAATATCTGCATGAAGAAAGGCTGCTAAATTACAGGGTTTTTATTTGTGATAATTCAGAGAATAGAAAGTTAACTTTTTTGGATGTCTGGAAGTCAATAATGTCCTTTTTTTAGTCCAGAACTGTTCATATCTTAAAGACTACACCTGGTATTTCAGAAAGTTCATTGAATATGGTTCTCTGCTAACCTCTATAACACAAGGAGAAGCAATATCTTTCTGGGTGGCAATGATACACAACTTAAGTTATTCCTAATTGAAGATGGCTCCATCAATTTATTTTGTCAATGACTGGCTGGCTTCAGATATTCCCCAAAGTCACTGAAAACTGTGGTGGAACTATTATTGCCTTTTTTGACATATAACTAGGTATTAAGCACTTACTCATTAATTGCAAGCTTATTGCCAAGAGGAGAAGTGTATAGGCCTAAAAAGCTTTGTAACAGGATATGCAGCATTTCACTGTTAAGCCATTCATCCACATCTGGTCTAGCTTAGCAGTGACCCAAAATCATTACCATATGAAGGCTCCTTCCCAAATTGTTCAAAATGAACTTATTTAGTTCAGTTTTTAAACTGAGGAAATATCCACATCACAAAAGGCCCATTAAAACATCCTGCAGAGTCTCAAAGGATTTAAAAAATAAGCTTGCTTAGCCAAAGTTAAATTTATTATTATGTTCTTAAATTGCTGCTTATTCATTTTCTGCATGCGCAACCATACTAGATGATGCCATTAGATATGTTTTGTTGCATACTGCACTTTAAACTTCTTACACATAGTCCCAGCACAGCTAGAAAGAGTGCATCGTACCCATTAGATGGCCACAGAGGAGTTTGCAACATTAATGTGATTTTGACAGGAGCTGAATAGGAGGAGAAGGGACCTTTGGAGTCTTTAAACAGCAGTTAACTTCTGGCCTGCTTGTAACAGCTGTTACCTCATTCTCCCTCAGCTTGTTACAGCCCACAGCAAACCCATTCAGCCATTAGCAACCCAATTTCTCCCCTCTTTTGCTTGAGGTAGCTCTTACCAAACTCTGTCTTCCTGCTCCGTGTTCCTTCTCTACCCCTTTCTCCAGGCTCTGTCTCACCAGCCAGGCTGTACCGAACTGCCTCTCTGTATCAGCCTCTGTGGCAGGGTATCCTGGTACCGCAAGTACACTCTGGACACAATCTGCTCTTGCTCTCAAGTCCTTTCTGTGTCTATCCAAACATCCTAAAGGGATACTATTAACTCCCCCTTTTAGCACTACCCACATATTTCTAGCAACGGGAATCACTTCTTTAAAAAAAATCTGACCCGTTAATAAGTGATGGAGAGAATACCTAATACATTATAGGTCATGAAGGACCTCATGTCACAGATCTTTACTATCCTCTCACACACCTTCCACATTCCTGGTACATTCTTTTGCTCTCAGACTCGCACAGTAGTACAGTACGTGTTTTGGGATAGGGAGGAGATACTCAGAACTTTTATGTGCATCTGTACATGACTTCACATGCTAAGTCTCTCTTTTTGACAATATTAACAATAACCAAGGAAATATAACACTAATAGCAAAACAGACCACAATACTGTTTTCAGCTTACTTGTTTTTAGGATCTACAAAAATAACTGGCATCTACTGTACCTACTGTTCATTTCTCCAAAACTGGGTTATTATATCAGCAGATGGAGTTGCGGTTCTTCACCCAGTACTGCCATGTACTTTGTCACTATTATCCCTGCTTTGTCATTAAATAGGACTTCATTCCCTGGGGCTATCATTAATTCCTGCAAATTCAGGTTTTAAGTCTGCCATCATGCTTTAGTCCAACAAAAAAATCACTATGTGAAACTTTGTTTCCTCTACAACAAGAATTGTTGATTCTAAAATTAAGTATTAGGGATTTTTCATATTTCAAAAAAGAGCAAAACAAAACAAACCAAACTCCAAGATAACATCAAGCAGACCAGTCTCCTCCATGTACAGACCATTTAATTTTTTAATCTTACTTTCAGGCCATGGATCTGTTACTTGGCTTTTTGAAAATAAAGCCACACATCTTTAAAGCTTTTGATATATTACTGAAATTTTTGTCTTCTTTACCCTTTTAAAGCTAAAAATGCAGCCAGGATAAAGCTCTTCAAATACGATAAGGTTTTTTTCCACCTCTCAGGTAGACAAAAATAGTCATGTTAGCTTCTTGAGAAATTAATTTAAAACCCACCTGCACAATATTACTGGTGCTCAGATCTTAACCAGCTTTTCAGCACACAAAAAAATGCATTCACACTCCACAATACCATAACAGTAGCCTGAAGTGCACAGACAATACCAAAACATTTTCATTTTTTGGCAGGAAACTGAAAAGTAAGATTATTCCCAAATCCTTAAGTCACACAGCTCTTTTTCAAACTTCAAAATCTCAAATGAGACACATTTCAAATGGGTTTATTGCTTCCAGGAATCCTGCTTGGCTTCATTCAGCTTAGCACATGACACTTTCCTTGGGGAAATCCAGAACCAGAGAGGAAAAAAAAAAAAAGGCACACAAAAAAAAAACCCCAAAACAAAACAAAACCCTAAATCCAACACGGGAAGATACTGAGCCTGAAGCTTATTAATGACCCCAGTAAGCCTTGCATAAGACCCACAGATTTATGCTCCCATTAGAAGTGAAACATGAGAAGTCAGCAGGAACAGAGTTAGACCTGAACCAAGAGCTAAATATCTCCCGAGGCAAGTTTCGTTGTCATGCCTGTAATAGGTGCAGCAGAGAAACGATTGTAAAAAAAGTGCAATGGTAGCTTCAAGACTAACCTTGTGCCGACATTTCTGGGCAGCTCCAAGACATAATTCATAAGCATGCAATATCATCATAATCCCACTCACTGCTGCTGTGCAGCAGACCCTGCTCCTCCCAGCCTCTGCACTGCTCCCAGGGGAACTCTGATAGTCTTCCTTGTCCCTGTGGCAGGAATTATCTCACTGCAAAGCCTGGAAGGCATTAAAGTGCCATTATGCATTTTTAACCCCCTCACTCTTATTTAAAAGCCAAAAACTCACAGTCAGAAGCTTAATTTGTGTGGGGGTTTTGTTCAAGCTTTCCCTGCTGTATTTCAATATGTTCTAGATTTCTTTCTTGGAGTCAAAGTTAATGTCCCTTGCACACATACTTGATGAGTTAGTCCAGCAAATAGATACCGTTCCCTGTCCCCATTCCCATACACCTACTTCTCTAACCTCTAATCAAAAAGAACAATATTTTTCCCTCCCCTTAAAAAAGTATGTTATCTGTATTGCATTAGCACCCAGGAAGTGGAATACTATATGACTGATAACTATGATGAAACATTGCTGGATGTTTTTATACCCTCAGTACCACAGAGCTGCCACTAAATTAGTAAACTTGTTGGGTTTAGCAGCAAATGGCTGGGATGGCTGATAATCTGACTTACACCTTTACCAGCCTTCTAAGGGATCGCTGAACAGAATTTTGTTTGTTGTTGAAGTACTGCCTGTTTCATCCAATTTGAATCTAACTTTGATTCTGCGATGTCTTGGAAAATGTCTTAGAAGAGACTGTTAAAAAGCTGCACACAAACTGTAGCAAATGACACCTGACAATATAACCAACTCCAAAGTTTTCTGATTACAAACAATGCAACTATTCATGGAGGTTCAGTTTGCAAAAAATAAGCATGTTGCAGTAGCGTATTCCCAAGTACTTCAGTTCTCTGCATGAAGACAATTTAGGATTACTTGAAAAAAATTTCAGAGGGAAATTTGAACCATTTCCAATATACACATTATACATTCCATTTAATTATTCATTCTCTAGTCTTTGTTGAACACAGGCAACTGCATTTCCATTTTAGCAAATAACATGAGATTATATTTTAAAATATATGTAATTAAAACTGAAAAGTTCACTTGCAGTTTGTCTGGTCACAGAACTATGTAGATAACAGACCAGACCTATTTGGCCTGCTAATCATGATTACATTTCTATGTGCAGTTTCAGTTATAAATGTTAAACTGTCTGCCTCTGGTCTTAAAAAAAATTTTGCTTTTGCTTATGGCACAGCTAGCAGTTATGAACCTAATAAGATGAGGAGGGTATAAACAGGGTTGTATGGCACAGATCATGGATCATGTTTTCCTCACTTTAAGTAAAACATTCTGAAAGCCTGTAATAAACCACTGTGCATCCCGACACAGGAGACAACCACCTCTAAGTATTTAATACATCCAACACTTTCTGTCATAACAGGATTAAATCTACCAAAATATGTTGTGTTTTGGGTCTTTTTTTTTTTTTTTGTTTTTTCTTTCGTCTGCCTTCAGGGATAAGTGAAACACTGGACTTTCTTCCACTTGGCTGTCAGGATATGTTATTTCACTGCTCAAGGGTCTTCAAGTACCCAACACTAATCAGCCCAAGACAGGCTAATTATAATCCCAGAGGCTTTCTCCAGTCTAGGAGAATACTGCTTAATAAAAACAATAATTCTGAGCCCTGCCAAACTGGTGTTTTTCCTGGCTCCAAATGCTATCAAATTTCACTTTCAGAACACAGAATTTGCAGGTCAGACGTAGACAGGGGTAACGCCATTTCAGAGGCTGAAGGTTTCTCGAGGTTGTCTACAACCTCTGCCTTCCCTGTGGTTCTCCAATGCCAATGAAATTGCAAGACAAATTAAAGAATGTTTCTCAGAAACTTACTTTATCTTCACACATTTGATTAGATCATTGTTTTGTGAACTTACTAAGAATTAGTTAAAACCATGAGGTACTAGTCAGTTTGTAAGAATAATACATCACCACCACCTCTCCACCAACACTATGTCAAGAAGTAACACCCAGTGGGAACACAGAGAAACACACAATTACATTTATAAACCATTCAAGAAAGTTCATGAAAATATGCTGTTAGAATTCTAATATGTCAAACACTAATTTTAAGTTCTGAGTTTTTCTGTATATAATATTTACATATTATAAACATCCTTAGATTATTAAAAAATAAGAATGAATGTAAGAATCAAAGCTACATGCCAGTATGCAGGTCTAAAGATGACTAAATTGAAGTGGACTGGGAATTAGAATACAATACACGTTAATTGTGGTGACTACTTTTATTCTTGATCACTCATAAGATGCCTTTCTTGCCATGTACCCCCTTCCCTAAGCTGTTGGTGCATGAATTGGAAACACACATCCTTAGCTCACTTAACATTTAAGAGCCATTCTGGTTTCTATAAACAAGTAAGTATCTATTAGACTGGAAAGAGTGTTATCTCCACAACCCAGGAGTGTGCATAATTCAGAACAGATGTTAGTCCTGTGAACTCATTTTAATGCATATCCATCAGTCATTAGCTGTTTTGGGTGGTTTGTTCTCTGAATAGAACCTGCTGATAAAAGTTTCATGAGGATCAACAATAGCTATTTTAATGAATCTGCAATAACTGAGAAAACAACATTTTGTAGAATAATTCTTACCAAGCTGTTATTGTGGAAAGAAGCCCTTGAAGATCATGCAAAAGCATGATAAGTTCCCTTCTTTCCCTAAAATGAATATTTTCTTTTACAGCAGAATCTCATGCACATATTGCCTCAAGCTTTACAGACCAGGTGTTGCTGCCCCTCTGCCTATTAGGCTCATCCATTAGAAATATCTGTCAGGTCTTTTCAAACTTAGTTGCGGAATTAAGCTTTTATTTACATTGAAGGCTCAACAGTTGGGCATACGCTACTTAAAATGTAACTTTTATGTTGCCAAACCCACTTTTTTTTTTTCTACATTTAGTAAGTCTTCTACTGTGGAATCCTTTATTCCAGGACAAAATTCGAAAAAGGTAGTTCCCTTCCTTTAGATTTTTGCATTTTATTTCATTTTCAGCACCCAGAACTGTCTCTAGTTCAGCAATGTTGCCTTGCACCATTCTGTCAGGAGCAAAGAAAAGGAAACACCCAGGCGGGACCAGCAAATGAAATTGAAGCCCCAATCTCATTCAAAATAACATTATGAAGCTGAGCAAAAGCAATAATGAAGAAGTTTTCTGCATAATTCACAGAAATCCAAAATCAAATCTTTCAATGTAAAGGTTTATTTTAAAAAGCTATTGCATTACAAACAGGGGACAAGCACTTAGAAATTTAAAATTGTTTTCATCTGAAAGAGCAATCATCATGGCTGCTGCTAACACTCTTCCTGCATCATGCACAGGGCGTATTTGGACTCCACCTTCTCCAGATACAAGTAAACCAAAAATCCCCTAATTATTTTCCAAAATATCTGTGCATAAGTCATCAAAAACTAAATGAGGCATTATTGTTAATAACCTATTAAAATACTAGGATGAAGGTTTGGGAAAGAACAGCATTAGCTGACATGTGAAATATCTATAAAATATGCCCTGCATATTTTAATAGCTGATCCTTAAAATGGCAACTCACATATCTGCTGTGTCACTGCCTTAGCAACGCAGACTAGATGTGCTGAAATCTGACAGAAAGCAGCCTTTCTTAGCTGAGGCTGTGGGTTTTGGACAGGGTTTGTTGTGGCAATCAAGATTGGATTTATTATTCTAACAAAATATGGTATGTTTTAGGAGATTAGCAGTGTAGCTTGAAGTACAGGAAGAATACATACGTGTTAGTACAGAAGTGCCTTGGCCTGGCAATTAGCCTCCTCGGCAGGAAAAGATGCTTCTAAACATGGTCTAACACACTTGAAAACTGTAAGCAGCCTGGAGGAGCTACATGCAACATCTTTGAAAGATGTCCTTACTTGAAAATATTTTCAATAGGCCTTAGTTATTCTGTCAGTGGCACTCAGCTCTGAAATGTAGTTTTTCATTATAAAAACTGAGTGTTGAGAAAAGTCTTTCACTGGTTTTGTCATCTCTAGCCAGTATTTTACTTGAGTTTAAGACTTGTCTTGCAGTATCAGCTTAAAAATAACCTTACACAGCCCTCAAACTTAACAATACCTGGCTCCTTTCTTTTGGGTTTGTATGAGTTCTATCAGCCCCTATCAAATAAATGTCAAAAATCTTACATTTATTGAAAATGCAAAAGTGCAAGTCAGTACAGCTTCTTTTCTCGGTGGTCCCAGTTACAAGCATCTAAGGTTATAGATTTATGCTTACTTACCCATTTCCTACCTAATGAGCCCAATGCTTCAGTGGGCAGGTGTGTTGGGTTTTTTTGCTGTTGGTTTTGGGTTTTTTTAATTTATTTTGCAAAAATATTTTTCTATCCGTTCCCTCGGCAGTGCGTATTCTATCACAGGAACCTATCAAACAAAGGATGAGCACTTCTCTCACCAGTGAAATAAACACTATTTTGAAAGTTTTGAAACAAAAATGCTAGCTTTAAAAGAAAAAAAAATAAAAGCACCAAAAAAAATAACCCACCAAAGAACCAAAACAACTAACAAGCACATGGAACCTTTTCTTTTCTGTTGCCAGTAAAGCATAAAAAGGACTTGCTTCCAGCAACTAAGGTATACATTTTTATTCCTTCATTTTAAATAGTACAGTCAAGGCTTGTCTAAAAAAAACATTAGCAAGCAGATCCTCCTCTTTAGAAAGACTAGAACATTCTCAAGCTCATATTAAGTTGCAGCTTACTTTAGCTGCAGAAGCACAAACAGAAAAAAAACAAAGACAGATAAAAGATTGTTCTTTTCAAAATACTACACAAGCAATAAGAAAAATAGCTTCTTAGGTCCTTCTCTCAGGTCTGCCAAAGCCTTTCCAAGAAAATAAATGTGCTGTTCATCCCTTATGAGTGGCATTAGGGCCAAAAATAGTTTCTCGCCTCCATTTAAACTGCAAATTAATGCAATCTGGTCAGGAAAGACTTCACCATTTCTCAGGTATTTTTGTCACTGTAAAGGTCCTATACAAACTTCATTACAGATATCTGAATTGTTTTGTTTTAAAACATATTAATAACCCTGAAGTCCCATAAATTTTCTGTATAAAACTTTATAAACCACCTTTTAGAGACTGTCCAAAGTAAATGCAATTTTTTTTTTTTTTCCAATGGATTTAAATAAGGAAAGAATGGCAACTTGGTAGAAGACAGCAATTACAGCCATAACATTCAGGAACGGAAAGCTGAAAGGAGCAAGTAAGACTCAGGGTAAGCCAACTCATGAGAGACTGTGAGCTGAAAACAAGAAATACGAGTCTAACAGTGTGCTAGAAGGAGTTATAGAGGTTAGACAGGATGCATTTCAAGACTGACACATGGACTCACCTACAAGGTTTTAGTCCAGAGAATAAATGCTGCAAAGATGACACAGCAAAAGTAAAAAAAACCACAAACCCCAAAAAAGACACCCAAACAAAACCGAACAAAAACCAAAACTCCCACACACAACTTGTTTCACCTCCAGCTGCATGCCTCCTTTACTTTATCCACACAACAAGCTGGTAAAAAAAAAAAAATAGTATTATTCTTCAACAGTTTATGAAGCAACTTCACATCTGCACCCTAATCAGGAAACTATGACAGCATCAAGCTTACAAGACTATCAGTAGAGGGCAATCCTTGAAAACAAAAATATCATATGCAAAAAGTACTAGATATACAGTTAGACTGAAAACAGAAATAATTACTGCAGTTGGGTGCTTCCTTATCTAAAAGCTAGGACTTCACTTAGTAGAGCCTAATACTAACAAAGGCCATCTTTTTAAGTGTGTCAGCTCCCAGAAGACACTAGAACACAGGGGCTGGAAAATTGGTCTCATAGAAAGCACTATCACTTGAAAGATCTCTTTGCCAAAGAGAGAGCGCACATTTCACCTGTATGCTTAGTGTACTTGGAGTCTATGAGAAAGTAATCGGACTTGGTGTAGCAGTAGTTAGGGTCAGATCTTTCTGTACCTACACTCTGGCTCACAGAGGGTCCTGTAGGTCTCCTTGCAAAACGCCCTTTTACTGCTGCATCCTGCACAACAATTGGTCTTCTGGAGAGCTAACTACTAGCACTGGGTGCTGTTAACAGGTTCAGAAGCAACTTAGCTGGCAAAGGTAAGCAAGTGTCATAAGAATTCACAGTGATCATCCTCCACCCTCAAGGCCAATACTCTGCACAAGACACAACTATTATTCTCTGAGCTGGAAAACACTTGACATATTTACAAGCTATCTCCACTTTCAGGTGCCCTAGAAGACATTCATTCAGCAGTTGAGAGAAAGCCCCACCTTTCATGGCACGGGAATTGAATACTGGTCAAGAAGCAGGAGGTGACAGTATTTTGGCCATGGCTGTCAGGGCAACCCTGCATCCGGCATGGGCCATGAGAATTAGTTCATGCAGGGCACAGAACATTCCTGGATTTAAACATCTTTTATGAAAGAGCCAGACATTGCAAATTGCACAGAACTAAATTCTTTTGTCCTTGAAGGGATAAAAAGCTGAGTCAGCCTTGCTGGGATTCAAAGTACACAAGAGTCTAGATATTTGAAACCTGTAATTCAACCACAAAACAAGAAGGGAAGAGGTTTTTTCTTTATTCCCCAACCCTTTTCTTCATGAAGGAAAGCTTTTATAAAGGCATTTTAAAAATAAGAAACCTTTTTCTTCATGAAAGTACATTTTGATACTCTTAGAATGGTTTTTGTGATGACCCTTCCGGCATGAATATTCATTAAAATTATCTTGATCATACCAAACCTGTTACGGGTTTTATATGACGCACTTTGGGGTTTGATTTCACAGATGTGAAGAGGGATAGGTATTTTTAAGTCAGTAGAAAATGCTAAATACAATTATGAATATCAGAAAGAAAATGCACCACGGTCCTTAGAACTGGTAAGAGAACTAATAAGATAAGAGAACTGATTAGACAGCATGGTGCCCACTCAGCAAACAGGTTGCTTTTAAGCAATGGCAAAATAGAAAAGGTCTACAGCAAAAACTTGTTAGGGTTAGGTGTGTAGCTGAGGTCTCTCTTCCCCTATGCCAAAGCCTGCAGAAGCTGAGACACCCAGAGTGGAAGCTATCTTTTCAGTAGAGTTCTGGATCATGACAGTGATGTCAGATATGGTTGCCCATCATTGCCACTTCCATCCACAGTACACCCTGCTCCCTCAGTGCATAGAGCAGCAAACTGGATTCATCCTGACCCTCCACACAGCTCAGCTTTTCATTTTGCTCCTTCCCTTCCTCTGGCAGGGAGGACATGGCCCAGCCCAGGTGACTCATGACAGTAGTAATGTACATAACTTTTCTTATTTTCTGCTGCTAGAATTTGCCTTAATGACCAGCTGTTCTCACCAAACAGCAAAGTGAAAGGCACCTTTTCCCCCGCAGTCCACAGGAATGTTAGTATTCAGACATAAATCAGTTGCAAGATGATTCCTTGAAGTCATCTTTGCATTATGTATCATTAATTGTATTCCATTACTACCAGTGTAATGTCTCATTACAGAACATACAGGCACTTCATTATATAGTATAGGCTGTACTTACAATACAAAATATAAATATGCTATTTCAACAGACAAACATGCTATCTTTTAATACTTACAAATCTTTTTTCATTTAAATACATCTACAGATCTTCAGACATTCTGGCCCACTGTACCTCTCCTAGAAGCTAGCAGTACTCAGGGCAGAGAGGAGAGGAAAAGAAACAACAGTCAAGCCCAGAATTTTGTCAATATTTTTTCATGACACAGCAGTGATTTTTACAGAAAGGTGCAAGAAAATTTAGACACTGCATGGAAGTTCTTTATATTAATTTTTAATTCCTCCATTATTTTGAAAGTAATATTTCACCAGCTTTTTGGAAATGCCACCAGTTATAATCAATGTCTGAGCACTTCTGGTTAAGACGATTCCTTTTTCTTGACTTTCCAGTGGTGAGTTCTTGGACACAGACCCAATTCCAGATTTGCCAGCGGGGAGGCCAGGATGGGACATCCAGCCCAACACTGCTCTACAGTAGTATTGTCCTTAAGACCTATAGTAGGTAAAGACTAGAGTCCAACATTCCCTCAGCTCCTCTTTACAGAAGAAAGGCTTCCTTCCACTGAGGACATGCTCTAATCCCCCTCTATGCAGGCTTTGCATTGTCATATGCTGAGACCGAAAAAACACAAAATGTTAGAACTGTACCAGCTTCCACTGCTGGAGTCAGGTTTAGTTATCAGCTTCTACAGCTGTTTTGTGAGGAACCAAGCTTGCTTGTTTCTGTGTTCAGTGCTTAGCTACAAAGGAACTATTTATCGATGATACAAGAAAATCCTTCAGAGCAAAGTAATGATTAAACAGTAACATCCTTCAGCTCACTAGTACACGCCCATCTCCAACTACATATCAGTATGAAACTACATATACAGAGAACTTTAGCCTCCAGATTAAGTGTCTAAATTTAGCTATTTGCAGTAAGAACACATGTACTTACTAAACATATTGCCTTCACTAATGATGAGTAAATCCAGCTACGGAACAAAACTGAAAGCAGCAGAGTTTTCCATCTGTTAAATGCTGTCTCACTCATAATTGTACCAATTATGAATTTGCCTCAATAGCAAGCAAAACTGTATTAAATCTCTAGCGTTTCTACATTCAGTTATGCTCTGACTCAGGCAATCAGGCTTGCTCTTCATCACTCCATACTCTTCCACATCCTCTCATACAGGCCTCAATAAAACACTTGGGCTCATACAAAAATAAACAGGAAGTATTCTACAATCAAGGCATTCAGCTGGAGTCAGAAGTAGCAGAAATGTTCATGAGGAAACAAGTAGTGTCATCGCAGCTCCATTATTAGCAGGGCAAACAATACTGCCAGAAGTGTGTGGAATGAGAGTAACAGGAGCTTTTAAAAACTAATGTTTAAAAACCAACATTATTTGTATTCTCATTTTGAGTAAAAACAATAAAAAAAACCCCACAAACCTGCACTGGAGGCTTCATACCATGTCATCTCTCCATTAACACTGCCAAAAGTTGTTCTTTTCCCCCCTCTATGTTTCCCCTCTTTTGACTGTAGTCTGAGAAATTCTAGCATTCTTTAAAAAAATCCAACAAAATACATTTATAAAGGCATGTCTTACATCCACTCCTTATTAACTGGTTTTTGATGGCCCCCAAGATTTCAAGTTGAAGGCAGTGCTCACCAGCTCTCTTCACATCTCTAATTCTGATGCTGGCCAGACATCAGCTGTCCCACCCTCTTGCTAACTCATGCCTTCCGAGTTTGCCTGATGAGAGCACAGCAAGCATAAGAGAGCACTACTTTCATACTGTAAAATGCATCACAGATAAATAAAGCAACATTACTCTAATGTTCATTTAGACTCATCTGCTTTGCATTTTGCAGTAGGAAAAAAACCAACAAATGTACCCAGACCTTGCTGAAAAAAAAAAAAAAAAAGCATGTATGATGCAGTAAGGCTGCCTAATTAAGATGTAGGAACTCAATTCCAGCTTGTGCCAGACAAGATCATCACACCCATCCCTATGAACAGCAGTCAGATCTCATTATATTAACTACACCATACTTTAACAAGTATAAGGGATTAAACCCCACAATAAATACAGATACTGCTACAAGATCAGTGGTTGCTATTTTTTCTTGCTGCACTTTTGAAATATAAACTACACAGGGAGAACAGAGCCGGAGACCACTCCCTAATTCCTAGTGGACATACTGATCAATTAGAATGACATGTGTCTGTTTTTTTCTTTCCTTCTAATAGCAAGCAGCTGAAAGACTGAATCTTTTAAACATGCAAAATCAAACAGTTAGTGTTGTTGTATAACATCCAGCAAGATTAACTTGAAGTTAAGCAAAATTAGCCTGGAAAGACCTTAATATAAAATAAACAACTATTGGGCACTCTAAAGAACTGCTAAATATCATAGATGCGATTTTAACCAGCTGGCTGAATATAAAAGATATGTACTTTCTTCCCCTGATAGAGGTGGAACCTTTAGAATTATTCATATTTGTATTTTACTCATAGCAGAACCCCTCAGAATGCCTGAATCTTTGGCTACACCTTTTACTGCAGTTGCAGCAGGGGGAAGAAAAAAAAAAAAAACCAACAAACCGACAAAAAAGCTTGTTTTCTTCCCAGTAAAAGATAGATCTAAAATTCACTAAATTCATATTGCTACATAAAACCCCACCAGGCTGAAAGTCAAACAGTAGATAAACTAAAAGCTGCTCTACTTTCAAAATATCTGATTATTGTTTGACAATTACACTGATGTTTTTACCTTTTTAAGAATAACAACAGAAATAGGACAGTACTGAACCATGTTTAAAATCAATACTGTTCCAGTTGCTTTCTCAGCACTGGTTTATAGAGTATTTTCTGTACTACCATGTTATAGAAGGCCAATGAAAATAAATAGGTGATATTCAAGCTAAACTGGTTAAAACAGAGCTACACAAAATAGGAATGCTTAAAGACACAGGAAAGGAACAAAATGTGCTTATGGCATTAAAATACAGGTATTCTTTAAGCAAATTAGCCTGTAGTAGCTTTAATTGGATTGCAAAATTTAAATATTTTCTCTTCAAACCTTCATGATATTACCACAAATGCTAAGACAAGTCTAAACATTCAAACCAAATGCATTTTCTGTAGGCCTTTGTCTTAGGCTGGCTGCCTGAAAAATAATATTTAGGCATGCAGCATCTTCCTCAAAATGAATTTCACAAGGCAAAACGCACACATTCTTATATTAGGAAAACCTCAAACCAGGAAAAAATAACAGTGCAATTAAGAACAGCACAACATTTTGCACTTACCATGTCCTGCTCAAATCATCCTCTTTTGATGTTTACGGCACATCTGTAAGATGCAATACTAGGAGGTGCCTTGTGTGACCTGCTGCATGATGCTGTGACATCAGTTCAGATGATGCAGCTCATTATGGGAAAGACTGCTGTTGCCACGGCAACGGAGATGTGATACGAATCCTTACTGCATTTCCAGGGGAGCCCAAGACAATACGGAAGCCCTTTAAAGGGGCAGACAAAATGCAAAGTCTTTTAAAGTACTGTGCCACAGATTTTAAAGCCCATGCTCAACTATATGTCTTTTATTAAGGAACGTCTTAGCCACATTATTCCTGCTTGGTGATACAGAATTGAGATATGAGCTATAGATAATTTTGTATTTAAAGCTTAATGTCGTGTGTCAATTTAAGAGCAAATGTTATGAAGTACAATTTGGTTATGTTAAGGAGCCTTACTTAAAATAAACAGTAATACAATTTTAACACTAAGGCTGCAGAGGCAATAGTTATTGAACAGTATTTTAAGAAATATGTATTTTCACCCTGCCCCACCCTGCTCCTACATCCAATCTGTCACTTACAAGAAAAATCTTGTTGCTAGGGAAAAACACTGGATACTTCAAAATGAACAGATTTCACACTGTTGAATGAATGGCAATGAGTTTAAAAAGAAAAAGGGCGGGGGGGGGGGGAGAATTTATTCACAAGAGGGTAAAGAAGTTCCTAGCCAGCCAAGTAAAAACCTCCTTATCATTTTTCAACTGTAGGGCAACCTTCATTATCATCTGCATGCTGAGTAGCCTTGCTTTCATCTACCCACCCAGCAGCCGGATGAGTGAGGACTTCGAAAGCTGTGGGCAAGCTGTGTGCCTGGTGGCCACATTGCTGCTAACCCCCACCTCACAGGTAGAGTAAGACCAACAAAGGTGAGATCCCCCCCTCATAACCTGAGGGGCTGGGATTAGGGGCTGAGCCTGTAGTTGGTACATTTGGCACCAGAAACCTGCTTGCACCCTCTGTTCACAGTAGTGATGAGAGAAGCAATGGCTATGTGAACAAGTACTAAAAAGAGCTGTCTGGAAATTAAAATTCACAACTGAAGAACCACCAGCACATTTTTGGCCACTTGCCAGTTCTACCTGGATGAGAAAAGTTTCTGCCAAAAACTGTTTTCCCTATCCATGAAAATCCCTTTCTTTTCTACATGTTAGGGAGAAAAAAAGTACACAAAAGGCTGGACCCAATAGGCTTGATATAGAATCATAGAATAGTTAGGGTTGGAAAGGACCTTAAGATCATCTAGTTCCAACCCCCCTGCCATGGGCAGAGACACCTCACACTAAACCATGCCACCCAAGGCTCTGTCCAACCCAGCCTTGAACACCGCCAGCAATGGAGCATTCACAACTTCCCTGAGCAACCCATTCCAGTGCCTCACCACCCTTACAGTAAAGAACTTCTTCTGCTGAAGCCCAGAGTAAAACAGAAGCACAACTTCAAACAAGAAGCCCCAGTGCTCTGAAGATGCCCAGTAAATATGGCTACCACTGTCTTAAACCCTTCATTCCATTAAAGTGCAGCTGTGATTAAAAAATTATCTGTTTTCAGAGGAAACCATAGGAAATAATTATACCCTCTTATCATCACCCACTTTTGACATAAAAGAAAAAAAGTTACATTCATACCTTTTCATTAAAGTCTCTCCATAAAATCTATGAAATGTCATAGCCTTTATAATTAGTACTGTCTTGATTCTGTATGTTCTCCTTTGACAGTTTAACATCTTTCAACATTCTTCCGATGCTGTTCCAAACAATATAATAAAGGTATTGTATATATACAAAAATAAACTCAAACTGACTCAGCGTCACATCCAGCCTAGTAACCTGTAATAAAGCATTACTCACAAAGAGATAGAGCACTGGATTTTTGAACATTTAAAACTTTTTTATGCCTCTGAAAATATAATTCACATTTTAGGACAGGAGGACATGATTTGGTTTGGACTGACATGAAAGCTAACAAATGTCATTGTAAGTAAACAAGGTTTACTGTATACAGAATGCCATACTGTTCAAGTGACATGAGTTACTGAAAGATGCCATTAAAGGAACAGTTTCTTTTTCGCCAAATAGTATTCAACTTAATGTTTAATACCTTAACTGATATAGGAACAGAGTTGATCAGAAGCTTTTGGATTTCTAAGGAAAATTATGAGATTCGAGATCACCATTATGGTAAGCAGGAATCATAACTTCGTTGATACAGGGGCTCTTGTCACTCCTGTCAGCTTGGCCTTTGTCCTGACACCAGGGAAGTGCAACTGGTAGGACAGGCATGCCTTAAATTAGGCTCAACTCAGTGGAGTAGTCATCCCCACTAGGCATCCTGCCCCAGGCTTTCCAGAATACATCTGGCTGTGCATGACCTCTGTGGGAGCTCATCTTTTAGGGGTGAAGTAGAAGCATGGCTAACAAGGGCATGGAGGAGTATGGGGAGAGAAGGAAGGTCAGTCAAGATCAGGGAAAACATCAGGCTGGTTTTCAGAGACTTCTGCCTGTTTACTGTTAACTAGAGACTGTACGAGTCTGTCTATTCACATATGCAAATGATAAGTAAATGGAGACAAAATTATAGTGACTTTCCTGACTATGAGTGTTTGGTATTTTTATCTATCAGTCTGTTTATTTTCTCAAAAAAACATTTATCATGAGTCGGGGCACTCATCAGACTGCATGCAAGACAGCTACACTAGGAACATCCCAGGTGGAGTGTAAACTAAGTATCTGTCACATAGGTGTTGTGAATTACTGTAGCGACTTTGCATGGAGGACTGCAACCTTTAGATGCTGAAAGGAATTTCTGTCTTACAAATACAAAAAGTAGCACTTCACAGGCTTTGCAGCCTCCTAATTTGGAAAGCTTTAAAATTGCTTTCCACTGCATTTGCTCAAGTTCACTAGAATGGGAGATGGGGATTCAGAGAGTGAGATACAGAGAGCCCAAACCACATGAACACCTTGATCATTTTGAAGTTTCACCAGTAGGTTTCCATACCAAAAGCACAGAGCTTTGACTATACCATTTTCCTATCGGAGCAGAAATATTTTATCCTAGTTTCAATCATAGCACAGGTCAATGCTGGGCATAAATTTCTTATTCTAAATTCTTATTTGAGCCACCTGTCTAACACAAGCTGTAGTGTCTTTCCCTTCCCCCACATTGGGATCCCCCCAGTTGATTTAAAGGGAACAAGTTTTATTGGTGTTCATCTGAACGTGTTTTATCTACCTACTGCCATTGTTTTTCCTTATGGTCAGTTTATGTGGATAACCAACATTTGCACAATCCACAAAGGTTTTTAATAAGACAGCCTTCACCATAGAAGTAGGCACTGCCTTAACTTTAAAAAACTCGAATTCCCTTCAGTGAAACCAGTAATAAACCAGGGACTAACTTTGACATGATTTACTTTCTGTTTAACCATGTTACAGGAAATGAGCTAGGACCAAACTCACAAACACAGCTAAACAAAGTAAAACGCTATTGCAGACCTTTTCTCTGCAAAATCCAGATGTTTCCTTTTGTGTTGTTTCACACTCCAAGTGCAGGAAAGCAGTTGATTACCAGATGCCAGCTGCCCTACCCGAATAGCCAAAAAACAAAGGGGGAAGTACATTGAAGTTCCAAATGAAATGAGAACTGCATACCTGAATTACCTGATAAGCCAGGAACAGGCTTTAAGTTAGAAATAAAATGCATAAAAAGCAAAATCATAATTCCTAAATGCTGATGCACAACAGATAAGCAATTATATTGACAGTCAACAAAGGAAGCCACGATGCCCATTTAGGGTTTTGCAATCTAGTTCAAGAACTCATCTCCCAGATTTTGCATGGAACGTCTTAACTAAACAGCTATACATCAGGGTTTCCATTCCACTATTCACTCTGTCAGAAGGAAAGGCTAGGTCATACACATGGATAATAACTCTATCCCTTCTCTCTAAAAGGAATGGGATATAAATCAAGGTCTTACTGAATCTATTGTATTGAATGCATCAACTCAATACTGCATTGCAAAGGTTGGAGATATACGCAGCCTGCCTAGACTAAACAAACCCATTAAACACTTTGTCTACTTGTGTTACAAATAGGAGATATTTTCCACTCTGTCATCAAGGTTATCTGAGCCTCTATTCCTACCTTAAGGAAGACTATGTGCAGGAACTGCTGTTCTGGTGCAAAGTTGCACCCTTTTATGAAGTAGAAAAAGCAGTAGTGCTCCCACAGTTGCACAACTTAAGCTGGGCAGAACCATACACCAGTTTGAAACCCCTCATGCATACCAACTCATTATACAGGGAAGTCCCTGTTTACATTCACACTTGTTACTACCACCTGAAGGCCAGAGGGGTCACTGTTTTCCTACCTGCATCTCTCGAGAGAGCCCAAGAGATTAAAAGGCCGAAAACTCAGTTTCCCTAAGTGGGACTGCCTTGCTTCATCTTTTTGAAGATTAGCAAGCTTGTAGCTGGTAGTGCATTTGTTTCTTCTTTCCCTATAACATGAATGCACCTAGTGCAAACATCCAATACTGTCTTTTCAGAAACATCTTCAAAAATTAGTGAAAAAAAAAAAAAGCCAAGATCATCATAATCAAAACCAGCTTAACTCTGCAACCTGAAAAGCTTCAGTCACCCCTTTTCTGCATCTATGTGGTAGAATAAAACCTTTCTATTCCAGCATAAACCTTGTTTAGTCACAACTCCATGTATTGCTTCACAAAGCAGTACCCTCATTCCCAACACACTGAAACATTACAAGACGGACATGATTAAGAGGACACTTCTGCCAGCCACTAGCAAGCCGAGATCCTCAAATGGGGAAACACAAACTGCAGGTGTTTGGGTCTAGCTCTGGACCAAATACTACACTGTTAGAACACTCCAGGGCATATAAAATTGTGATATATTTTTTTCCTTTAGCCTCATGGCGTCAGCCATCCAAGTAGTATATTATTAACACAATAAAAAAAAAATGCCCTAGAAGGTGTTCAGATTATTAGAATAACATTTATATGAAAAAGGTAAAATTAGCTCAAGATTTTTGCCCTTATGCTACTAAATACAACCTACCTGCAGTATAAAGACTACTCACTTCTGTTAAAACTTCAGCTTTTCCAAACCAAGCTGTAAATCTTACATCTGAACTTCTCTGCCTACTCCAACATTTGCCACAATAGACAGCACCAGAGGTTACAGTCTTGCTTTCACATCTGTTACAGCCATACCTATTGGCCAACATACCCCACTGCATGCACCTTCCCATTTTTTCTCAACTTGCTTTTCATGTTTCCTTTCTCCTTATACCTGCATGTTTCAAGGCTGAGACCTGAGCACTTCATGTCTTGAAAACTGCAAAATCCTCCTCTCCAACCACCGAAGACCAGGTATTCCCCTTTCCATTCAGGGTATCAGCCATAAGTTCATTTTTCTGGGTCAACTCTAAACCCCTGAGCACTAAATCTTATCTAATTAGTTCTTTTCTATTCTTACTTCAAACATTCTGGAAAACTCCACACAGTTTCATCTTCCTGCTCCTGAAGAACTGATTACATTTTACTCTGCCAACCTATTTTACCCTCCAACCTATTCCTCTCCTACAAGCACTTCCTTTCCCACTCCCTACTGCCAACAATAAAAAACCCCCTATTTAAATAAATAAATAAAATGAAGAATAATCTTTATTAAGACTCCACTAACATTCTTTGGTACAGTTCTAACATCAACTGTGAGGTAACAAAAAAAGAACAAGCTCACTATGACCAGTGATTGACTTCTACACTGTACTGGGACAATGTGTTCTAAAACATCCTATTTTCTTTCCTCCACCTCAGTCCTCTCTAACACAATGCACCTCCCATCTTGTTTCACACATTCACTGTGAATTGCCTTTTAGGAGCAACAGGCTAATGGCATAAACCTAGTACACACAAAAGACTGAAAAATCCATGGGAAAAGCTGAATAATCATTTTGGATACATGCTAATGGATTTATAGCTTTTTGCTCTGAAACTGGCTAGTTTAAAATTAGTTCAGACATTCCACTACTAGGCTTAACTTTTAGTTCAGTTTAAAGCTAAGTTATCTACTGTATGTATACCCACTGAGGCTAAAAGGCACTTTGGTTCCCTGGACTAGTTAAAGTGTGGAACTATTTTTAGAATCTGAACGCAAAAGTCACTTAATGAAAAAAAGAAACAATTGTAAATTATTCTTACTATGGCAAATGCTTCTAAAAGCATCTATTTACAACAAGACTGTTTTCATCTTTCATATTTTCTCTTTAAACACATAGATCAACAGTTAGTAGAGTCCAAGTTATATTCAAACACAGTGGGACAGCAAAAAAAGCCTTACTAATAGTGTAAGAAAATACAGAGCTATGGGTAAAAAAAAAAAAAAAAAAAAAAAGCACAGCAGGAAGAATATAGAAGAAAATATCTGATAAATTCTGGTGATCATGGGTTACTGACCAGAAGTATGTTTGCTACCGAACTGGTTACAAGCCCTACCTGGCATATTACCACCTCATATTTGCTAGATTGCATAGCAACCACTTTTATAAGCCGAATAAAGAAAAAACCAAATCACATTCCAGCCATTGACCCATTTGCTGAAATGGCCCAGATGCTGGGAGACAGCAAATCTGTTTATTTGCATGTGAGGAAAACCATTACATTAAGGTAAGTAAAACCAGAAAAAATAAAATCGAAATCCAAACCTAAATAACGTTAATAATGCTGTTGCTGCTTACTTTTTCTTACCTTGACTATTGATAGGAAACTACAACCAATGCAATGCACTAACAAGTGAACAGGATGCAAGCCAGTTGCTTACGCCTGGAGTAAAGCAGTACACACCATCTGCAAGACACACAGCTACAGCTTTTTGGGAGGTTTGTGCAAGGCCTCACCAGCAGTGTACACACACAGCATAGAAATGATCTCATCAAACTTTGCAAGTTTACCACTCTGAGCTATAAATAATGACTGCTTATTTTTACTGTCCAAGGATGAACACAGCTAGTTTCGGCTAGAATACCTTGTCACCGATCTGCTTCTTCAGAACCCCCACTACGTGGATATATCTTAAATACTTCATTTCATATATTAAAAATATAATTGCTAATTATTATTATTTTTATAACTTTTAATTAAATTTCATATTACAAACATCCTAACATTCAGACTGGTGATTAACTATGGTTCTTTTGGGCCTTGGACAAATACCTGTTGACCATAAGAGTTGAGGTAATATTTGCATTGCAAACTGCCTCTCTACATCCCAGATGTGGCTCTAGCTACAGCCTATACAAACATTTGGGGTTTTAGAGACAATAAAACCAGTTGAGCAAGCGTAACACCACTACCCAGACTGAAGTGCAGCATAAATCTAACATCCCAGCAAAGTACATCACACTGCAACTCTGAAGAAGAGTTCTTTAGATAGAAACAGCATACTTGAGCCCCAGGCCTGCTCCTCCTTTGCCTGCTTGCATGCACTCAGTGGCCATATCAAATTGAAAGAACAAAACAGAAACACCTTTTCCCACCAGCAAAGAAAACTATTGACTGCTGCCCACTTCACCTACCTTCTGCACAAAACCCAAATGTCCTTCATTGATCTGCTGCCACAAACACACCCTCTACCACAGGCTGAAATAGCCAAACCCAAATTTGATAGGGGCTATTGATCCCACCTGTGGGGCCCTCCCTTCCCATTCCTTCCCCTTAGCTTCCACCACTTGTGCAGGCAAGCCCAGCCTAGCAGGTGCTAAATCTGATCATCAAGACAGTACTGGGGGTGAGAAAAGTTTTTTGCAGCTGTAGCAGTTTCATCAAGGCCGCAGAATCTAAAGTTTGACCCTAGAGTACAGGTTGAGTAGATTTCCTGCTAGAGTTGCATGCACAGGATGGGTTTGGTGCCCTACAGGCAATCCTCTGGCTGGGCTTTACCCATGTTTTGCCAGAATTTCCTTCAGAGGGCTGAAGTTGTGAGTTTGAAAAGAAAAGATCAAAGCCAGGGCGCAGGGACTGAACAGTCCTCTGATTTTTAAACATGCTTCCTTTAAACTGTTAGGGAGTTAGGCAGGCCCACAGGATGACACAAAACAACTTATGTCAGACCTGATCTGCAGAGCAGATTCATCTGCCCTTTTGTACAGACAGTTGGCTGATGAACATGTATGCAAAACAGAGGGGTTTAAATCTGAGTCACACAGGGTTGAAATCTGAAAATCTGGGTGCAACATGCCTGCTGCCCCTCAGGGAAGACCCTTCTCCTCCGGTCCAAGCATGCCGGTGATGTTCAGCAGCAGCACTCAGTCCTGCTGCAGCACTGTGGTCCCCTGAGACAACCAGGGCCAAAACACCTAGAGGCAGCATTGTCCCTGTGACAGATAGAACACAATGGTCTCCCCATACCCAGAAAAGGGACCAAGGCTCTGTCAAACCACACAGGTGCTTTTCAAAAGACAAACTACATCCAGATCGGTCCTCATGCATCATCTTAAATTAGTTTTCTGGTTCAAAGCAAGAGCATGTTTTCAAAGCAACTCTCCCAATTATCCACATTTATTGCACTTGTATTCAAATCACGGAATTGTCTGCAAGGACATGAACTGCATTCCTCTCTCACAAAGCTAAAACAGAAGATTAACGCCATGAGTGCACCCAGTGCACTCCAGCTTCTAGGTAGTACTTAATTGTGGGAACTAGACATGATCTAGTCTGCTGTCAAACCTTCTGCAATGGCTCTAGGTAGATGCCACTCCTACTCCAGAGCTCTGCGCTCACTGAGGCAGGGCTTGCTTGGGTGGGCATTGCCCCTGAGGCAGGGCCACAAGACCAGGCTGACTGACTGGGATGTGGGGAGCCCCGCAACATACATTCGCCGTTCACAGGTCCAGGAACAGCTGGCTCTGAACCAGCATTATCGGCTCTGTGCCATGTTAAAGAGACTGCATGGCCTCAAAATCTGGCTTCTCCCTGAAGACAGTACAGCTGCATTCACACAGCACAGTATCTGATCTAATAAGTCCTAGCAGATTGGCCTGGCTTTGCATCATTGCATGTTCCCCTTCCAGTCTTACAAGAAAACCACTTTTTCTCCCCACCCTCCACTTTCTTCAGGCTCTCCCTATGCTACAGCCCATCTCACCACCCCTTTCCTTTCCTTGCATCCTCCCCTAACAAGTTACCTGAATCACACAACGTTCATGCGCTCTCAGTCTGTGAAACCTCTAAAACCACAATATGTTGGTAGAACTTTTCAGATGTTACTGGCCACAGTCTCTGAAGACTGCATTCTCACTTGGTGGGGTTGAGCATTCACAGTCCTTGTTGAGGTGTGGCTGATGATGCCCCATCCCTTCATAGCCCATGTAGGAGTCTACTCTGGTCCTTACCTGCCACTGGGAAGGAACAGGCATTTGTGCTTTGGGTGGTAAATGGAAAAACAATCTTACTATTGCAATACTGGATTCTACAGTTTTCTATATAAAATTCACCAAATGCAGCTGAGCTGATCCAGTTGTTCACTTTCCACCAAAAAAAGATTAATCTTAATGCTTCTTTCCTAATCCCTTCTTAACTTTCCAGCAGTGCAGTTCCACCCCTTCCTTGACACTAATGAAACCTGTCAGATAATTTCATCAGTCTGTTTAACTCACTAGTTCAGCAAAAAAATACCCCTTTTTTTTGCTGGGTTTATTTCCTGCTAAATTAGTGACCTAAATATCAGTAAAATAAATTGACTGACTGTGAGTAAACAGTTGAGTCTGTGCCTCTCCCACTTTTAGCAAAGTAAGCTGATAGATGGTTTCACCTTTCTCTCCAAATCGCATATTTCTCTGACATATTTTTTCTGGGCTTGGTGGGGAAGGGTTCATACCACAAAGAGTGCTTGATGCTGTATCAGGGCTGGTGATGACAGGAGAGAACCTGACACTTACTTCAGTGCAGTACGTAATGCTTGTATATATTGGTCCCCTTATGTACTTGTCCTCCCCATCACCTGTGCCAGCTGTACTTCCAATAGATCAAACTCTATCAGAGCATATTATTTCCTGGTCCTCTGTGTCCTTCTTTTCATACTGTGCTTATATTGGGTTTACCTTTTTTGGTTTTTTACGAAATGCTTGTCCATCCCCCACTACGGCATATGAAAAAAGATGTATTTGTTCAACTCAGACCATGTGTTTGGCAATCTAGAGAATGCCACCTCATTCCCTATATAAGGTAGGTCAACTTTATTTAGCATGCTGCTCCTCTATCCCATTCTATTCTCATTCAGTGGACAGCCATAGGCTGTCATTCACTGTACGAATTCGAGGCAGAATGATTAAATTTCCTTGTGAACTTCTCAATGTTACTCCTCACTGGGGTATCTGAAGCTCTACAAAACCAGGCTTCTTCATGCCCATAAAATCCCTATAATGGGAGAGGTTTTAATCCTGCTTTAAGGAAGATAAACAAAGGCACACAAAGATTAAAAAAAGGTATGACTAACTTTGTGTGTCTGATCTGAGATGACTTTCCAAGAGCACATGTTTTCCTATAGCACATTTTCTATTCAAAGCACAGCTGCTGTTGATTTCTGTTTCAGCTGCAAGCATGCAGCAAGCCAGTTCCCAGAGTTTCAAGTCAGGACCAACCCAAGGAAAACAAGGAAACAAGTCTCCATGTAACAAAAGTTTAACTTACAAAAATTGGCCAACAACGTACAGAAGCTCTGTAGTAGGCAGAAACAGACAGGAACCATTCTGAATTCAGTGGCCTAAATTATGAGCTTTTTAAAACCTTCCTGTACTCATTTACTGCACACTTTCAACTTCTGCCACAGAGCAGTGATGAATACTATAGAAACCTTCTTCTGCTCTTTTTAGATTTCACTCATTTATCACAGATCATTCCCATGCAGGCATTTTGAGGGGAGGAAATAACAGCTGAGCATTACAGTTACAGGCTATATTAGAAAGCACTCATGCAAGAGGATCAGTTAAATGTTTATTCTAGCATTGTCTACCTTAAGACAAGTCAAGTAGCCAAAACCTAACAGTGACCTGCAGAAAAGTTTTTCTGAACAATACACGTAATTTTGTGTGTTTGATCCTATATCAGGTAGATCCATATTTCTGATTTACCTAAAAGAAGTGCTCTGTTATGTATGATGTAGACAGCCAAATGTGAGTTTAACACAGGTACACGCATAGGAGGTTATCATGGTTTAAGCCCAGCCAGAAACCCAGAACCACACAGCTGTTTGCTCACTCTCCCCGCTTCCTCCTCCCACTCCCAGCGGGATGGGGAAAGAGAATCAAAAGAATGTAACTCCCACAGGTTAAGAACAGTCCCCTAACTAAGGTATAACACAAACCACTGCTGCTACCACCAGTAATAATGTTAAGAGAAATAACAAGGGAAGAGAATACAACAGGTCACCACCCACCAACCAATACCCAGCCCAGCCCTAGCAGTGATTTAACCCTTCTGGGTAACTGCCCCCAATTTATATACTGGGCATGTCGTGCTGGGCCATGGAATACCTCTTTGGTCAGTTTGGGTCAGGTGTCCTGTCTCTGCTTTCCCCCGGCTTCTCCTCCTCCCTGGCATGGCATGAGACTCAGAAAGCCCTTGGTCAGAGTAAACATTACCAGGCAGCAATTAAAAACATCAGCGCTGTCAGCACTGTTCCCAGGCTGAAAGTCAAAAACACAGCACTGCACCAGCTACTAAGAAGGAGAAAAATGACTGCTACTGTTGAACCCAAGACAGAGGTACAAGCCAAGGCCAAAGAGCAGAACTAGATATTGTCTTGCTATGAAGTAAACCCAAACTCTAATGCTGTGAATAGGCAGATGACTGATGGTATAAGTGACTTTTCTTCAGTAATCTTTGGACTATCAGTACATAATAAATCAAAAGATATTTTCATATTAATAAGATTAGGTGATAAATGTATAGAACTGCTGTCTGCAAACAAAGAAAACAATTTATCATTTTTCTAATGAGAGGTTAGTTAATACATAGCTATTTATCTCAGTACCTTGAAAATTATAAAGCTATGTAGTTTGTGCTTCTGAGTGTGCATTTCCCAGACAAGAAGGTAATTATCAGCTTTTGATTAAAATAAAATCGGGACCTTACATGCCTCGTGGAAATTTCTATCAAATAAATTGGTTTATTGTATAGTTTAATCAAGTTACTCAATATTTGCAGTACAAATCAGTCTTCTAGTTTATGAGAATATATACTTTATTATATCTAGATAGAAAAGAATATAAATCAGTTATACATGTGGATTTTTACAAAATATGAATACTTAAAAAGTCACAAAAAAGACCAAAAACTGTGCAAAAAGGAAGAAAGCATGTAAATGCTTAGCTTTGAAAACATAATGAGAAGATAATAGCCCAGACATAATGTCTGCACAGCTATCGCTTCAAGATAATGATCTAAAAGTTGAAAGTGACGTTAATGATCTCAAAAACTAAAATGTGGCATTTTATTTTTACTCTGTGCAAAATGTTCTGATTTTTAAATATCTCCCTCTGTTCTGAATAGTGCTGGTGCTTGAGTCCCTCCCTGACTACAGGAGAAGCAGACAAGGCTGCAGTGCAGTGTGATCCCTTGCTTGGGATTTTCACTGGGATCTGAGGGCACTTCTGGAGAAAAGCTGGCTCCGCAGCACACTATGGGTGTCCCAGTGGTGTCTACAACAAGGCATCATACAAGCACAATAGCTTTATTCTTCCTAACGCCAGAGTTCACTTTAACAAAGGAAAACAAATGGCTGTATCTCTTTTCAACAGCCAGCAAAATGACCATGGGCTTTAAACCTATCGAGTCTGTTTCCTTTATGACTTTAGGGCACGGCTCTTCTTGTCAGTCCATAGGCACAAAGAGATTTATTCCACTCAGTCACCATTTTGTGACTGAGTTACTGCCATCTTTTGGCACCTGACCTTGATAGGCTTAGACTGAAAGTAAAACCATATTTTTGTTGACTGTCACTTTGCCTGTATTGCCCTTGCATTCCTCTTCGTTCTCTCAAGTGAAAATTGTTTGCTTCGGTTTCAATTCCTTTTCTAAGCTATCACCACCACACCAATCTCTTCTTATTTCCACCTCCAATTCAGTTTAAGGCATGAAACTCCATCACCATTAGAAACCCTCCAGAACAGCTTGCTTACTATCTTTGGTTGATTGGTTGTTTTTTTGGCAATGCTCCTCAAGATCTGATGAACTTTCTTCTCAATTTCAAAGAAATGTCTTCTTAAAACTCCCTTACTTATTCTAGGCATTGTGCAGATCATAAGGCAGAGAGGTTTCAAGGTATCAACAGCATATCACACTGATCAGTACTAGGGTGAATTTGGAAAAGGACATATTAGACCAACTCACAACGCTAGAAAATTAAATATTAGTCCTTCTTTGTAAAAGTAAGCAAAAAATTTCAAAGTTATGCACAAGCTGAGAATAAATGTGCTAAAAAGAATCTTAGTTCAATATATGAGAGAAAATGGAGCTGTTACTTAAGAATGGATAAGGATGCTGAAGATAAGCTATAGAGTGATTCTTTCCAATAGGAAAGAGAAATACAGATAAAATATCATATATGGGACAAGAGGGAATAGCTTCTGGCATGGAATAAATATATAACATCAAACTAATATAACTTGGGAGTAGCAAATAGGGCCTGTTTCAAAAAGTCATGATCAAAAGCCATTCTCTAATGTACAAAACCTGGGCCCTTACAGGAGAAATAACCTACCATAACTGGATCAACTTCAGAAAGATACTGCATAGACAAGCCATGGCAGTTCGATTGTGACAATGTGATAAATCAGACGCATCAAAAAAAAGAGCCTAAGGAGAAAAGCCAAAGCAGACTATAACTTCTGTCTTGAATATAGCAGAAGCAGAAATCTTGTCAATAATCTGTCAAGATAGATAACCTGGACATGCAATGGGTACTAACAAACTAAGAGTATAAGAAAAAAGCTAAATATGTTTTTCATTTCTATGATTACTATGGAAGAGACTTAGAAAGTTCATTACCTCTCAATTTAAAACTGCTTTGGTAACTCAAGAGTGGTGTGTAGGAAATATGGCACCAATTTTCAAAAGGATCTCACAGAATACCTTGGAACCGATGAACAATATAATTCAGTGTCTGCACTGAGGAAAAAGTAGAATATAAGAAAGAATTTGTGCCAATATAGTGCAGAAAAGTCGGCACACACTCTAATAAAGAAACATACACTTTTTGAGGAACACAGACGTATTGAGACTCTTAAGAGTGTCAGCAAATATATGACAAAAAAAGGCCCAGATGATACTATACACGTGGATTCCCAGAAGGTACTCAACAAAGTTTCTTACCATAGGCTCTCAAGTATATTAAGCAGCCTGGAAACAAAAACAAATTCTCAGATGAATATTGGAAAGAGAGGGTAGGATAAAACAGTTTTTACAGTAGACACGTCTCCAGGGGATTTTTGCCAGTAGGTGAAGTGGCACGGTGTTGTCATGGGTTCAGCAGTAGCAGTCATTTTTCTCCTTCTTAGTAGTTGGTGCAGCACTGTGTTTTTGACTTGTG
>JANRGW010049833.1:18008-37852 GCA_024733675.1 Psilopsiagon aymara | reverse complement strand
AGACATGATGTGCTGTGGTATGGAATACCTCTTTGGTCAGTTTGGGTCAGGTGTCCTGTCTCTGCTTCCTCCCAGCTCTCCCTCCTCCCTGGCAGACCATGAGGCTCCGGAAGTCCTTGGCCAGGCCAAACATCACTAAGCCATAACTAAAAACATTGGTGTTATCAGCGCTGTTCCCAGGCCAAAAGTCAAAAGCACAGCACTGCACCAGCTACCGAGAAGGAGAAAAATGGCTGCTACTGCTGAACCCATGACTCCAGGGAAGTTGTGAATGCTCCATCACTGGGGGTGTTCATGGCCAGGTTGGACAGAGCCTTGGGTGGCATGGTTTAGTGTGAGGTGTCCCTGCCCATGACAGGGGGTTGGAAGTAGATGATCTTAAGATCCTTTCCCACCCTAATTTTTCTATGATTCTATGATTCTAAGATCAAGGAAGATTTGTTCCTGCTGATGCAAATACTTGATATGATCCTCTCTATCAGTGCTCATTGCGTTCATAGAATTCTCTCTGTAGATGTGTTCACAGTGGTAATGCCCTTCACTGCAAAGCAGTCTGAGTGTATTGCGGTGTTGGTGTTCTGTTACATTAAGCTCTGGTGACCTGAAGACGTTGCATAAATGAGAAATTGCTTCATTTACCCCAGTGAGAGATACCTCTTTAACTGATACAGGTGATAATGGGTGACAATCTGGTTTGGTTTTCCTGTAAAAATCCAGTAAATGGAAACTTTGTTTCAACATAAATACATCCTAACTTCTTAGTTTTTCAGTGGAAATATGTCTTGCATAGCTTAAGCTGCAGATATAATGGCAGAAATAGTGGAAGTCTTGTAATAAATGGTTGAAGGAGTTAACACTAATACAGAAATGCATGCAAAAGTTTGATTTATTGCACCTTGATTTTATTTCAGGTATTGATAAAGATGGTCAGTTGTCTTTCATTTGAGTCAGAATCATTAGCAAACTATGCCAGTGCAGTATAGGTGTGGGCCAAAGAGCACACAAAACCAAGCTGATTTCGAGAAATGCAATAATTTTGATCATTTTATGGAAAGCATTGCAACTCCAGCTATTAGACTTAATGTGTTTCAACAGAATGAAACTTCATGGGTAATTTTCAGGTGCTTATTTATTATGATGGATAAGTATCCCTGGGAGGAACCTGTCTGCAGCTCAGTGTTGAGCGATTTTTGGATGCTTAAAATAAATAAGCCTTGGAAGAAAAGTCTTATTTTGTTTTTCTGGTTACCATTTATTCTGTTCTTCTTCCATTGCCTCCAAATTTATTTTAGGGTTTATGACATTAGATTTGAAACAGTTTCTTATTGTTAGATGTTTTACAATGTGAAGGGAATTAAATGACTAGTTATTAAATGAAATTGTTCTGTGGTTAAAGAACCAGTTGAAGAGACCTGAATTCAATAGCTCAGTAAATATATTTCTGTCTTCTGCAGGTCCGCTCACCTGCTCACATGTTTTAGTGGCATAGTTCATAGACATCAAACATAAATTATGCTCTTACTGTAGGAGATCAAGAACTACGTTTTAACAAGATGATAAAATTTTCCTGGGGCTGTGGCACCCAATGTACTACCTCAGCCTGATGGTAGTGTTTCAGAGATCTAATACCTATTGTAATCAGTTGAATTGGTGCAGTGTTGCAAAGCGCTGTTTGGAATTAATCAAACAGTTCTCCTGATTGCTTATTAAATCAACCAGCAAGAGAATTGTTGCAAATTGTGTATGATAAATGTGGTTATACTCTACAGCTAAAACAAATCACAAAAAAAGAAAGTAGAAAAAGAGAAGCAGCTGGAACAAAAAATACGTTAGAGTAGTTGTCTCTCTTAAATGTCTTTAAAATAATAAAAATTCAGCTCTTCTTACAGGAACTTGAGTTTCTGGAATCTTTAGTATCTGTATACAAATATTGGAAGTCTTATCTACTGTCTCACTGCTGCTGAGCTATGTAGGGGTGTTTGTGCAGGTGAAATGTAGACCTACTTGTAATCCAAATTTATGATCTGTTTTCACCATGTTATTTCCCGTGAAACAAAATTAAAAATAACTAGGCCTATGAAGCCTACGAGATTGAATCTGTTGCAGTGTCTGTTACTGATGAACAATTCCATAAATATTTCTTTTCTCCTTTGTTTTATAGCTCAGTTCAAACCTGCAGTACTTAGCAGTTAGGTCTTGAATGTGCTGGAAAGTAACAACTGGGGTAGCACCCATATATATGCGTGCAGCATGGGATATTGCCAGTTGATACCATGTCAGATTTTTCTCATAAAACGTAGAATTTAGTGAATTTAGAAATTGGTCTTTCACTGCTCAGTCTCACATCAGGCATTTGTTTCACCACTATGAAAAACATCTTGTAATTTCCAGTGAGACTTCTCCTCCATTTTGTAGTGTCGGATTGGCATGAGAATCTGAGTCTTCACTGCATAAGGTCTAAAATTCATCTAACAAGTGATTATGAATAAGAGTTTGGTTAAACTGTGTGTTGTCAAGAGCAGAACAGGTGCTGCACACTTTAATTACGTTAGAAAAAAAACACCAAAGCCATGAGAGCTGACATTCCACTAGTTTAGGTAGGGCATTACTTTTGTTCTTTATTTTTTAGGGGGTTTTCTCCTACAAACATTGCTCCATTGAATACTGTGTGGATCTTTATAACTGTATGATCATATCTTCAGTTAAGATATCACTTAACAAAGCCATCCTTAACTCAGATATAAAACACTTGAATATTAACAGTAAATGTTTTATCATAAATGTTTTAAATGTCTACAGCACTCTCAGCTTAGCCCACATTTCAGCACTTCAGAATTGTTCATACAGCAAATTAAAATTGAGCCATCAATACTTTGCATCGATTTTCTAACCACCTCCAGCTGTAGGGAGTTGTTTTCTTAGGTACAAATTTGCAGATCATAAAAATGTTGATGAAAAAGATGTATCTGGTCATTTTTAATTCCACTCGGGTATTGCTTAGCACTTTTCTGATACATTTTTAACATAAAAAATGATAGGGTTCCTTGCATATATCCTCTGATATATTTCTCAATAAGTAAAAAGTTATACTGGGAGAGGAAGGGTTGTTTGGTGGTTTTGTTGTTGTTCTTGTCTGTTTGTTTTTTCATTTTAACCTTAGCATTCTTCATGTGCATATGTGACTCCATTTTATGAGCCCTGGAGGTCTTCTCATTCTCTTCTGCTTTTATGCTCAGATACCTAGAGTTGCTATACTTCTGATTAATAACGATTCATCCAAACAAACCTTATGTAAAAAGGGTTCTTCCAGTAATTGCCCTCTCAATTTTTTTATCATTTTCATCCTCTTAAAAAATTTGCCCTTCTTTAACACTGTGTCAGAAACTGAGACAGCAAAGCTAAATATAATTTTCTGTATATATCTTCATTTCAGTTTTATAGGAAAAAAAAATTAAATTCCTTGTTTTTAAAATCGTAGGTCAAAACACCAGTTATTTCTTTGCTGAGATACCTCGATGAAGGTTGATATCTTGAGCACACACACTTGCTTCTAGATCCCAGGACAACATTGTTCCAATACTTCTCAAGTGTTTCTTTGTCATATTAGATATAGTCTGATACCAGCCTAGTTTTACACAGCTCTTCCTGAGGTGTCCTTGGACCAAGAAGTAATTATTGCATGTTAAATTCACAGGCTGGTGGAATGTAAGAAACTGGGGAAATGGAAAGTGTTCTTGGATTTCACTGAACAGAACTTTCCTCTTTTTTCTATTTTTTTTTTTTAATTTAGTTTATTAGGGTCCAATTTTGTGTATTCAACAGAGACAGCATAAAGATAAATAAAGGTTGTATTGAAGTTGGGTTTGACTGCAAAATAGAATCCGAGGGAGGGTCAGTATAGATTCCATATGTGGTGAAAGTCTGTTTATGAGATCAAGTGAAATTACAGATTCCTGCCCATATTCTGGACTGGTTGGGTTTAAGATCTGACCTGAAACAAAACCTGTAGAGCCCAGTTCAGATTTGAGAAATTGAATGGAACTATAGGCACATGATACAAAGATTCAGATTCAAGCAAGTTTTTCTCAAATTTGAGGGTTTCTAGGGGGGAAAAAAAAGGGGGAGGGGGGGAATAAAAAAGCAGGAATGAAAAAAACAATTTTTAAACTCATTCATGCATACAGAATACAAAATATATTATCACGTAGTACAAATGTTACTTATTTTCCCATGCACATCAGTGTTAATTTGGTTAAATACGTTCAGAAGCATTGATTGCTTGTTTGGTATGTTGCTTATATGCAGTACACAAGCAATTATATATACTGTGTAATATTGTATATCAATAGTTTTAGCGTCTTGAATGCTGAAGCATAGAACACCTGGATACACATTTTAGAAATTACAAAGGTTTTGCTTTGAAACTGCTACGCTGTTTCTTGTATTTGCATGAATTGCGAATGTGTACAAGGTCTGCAGGTGTGTATGCTTTTCCTACTAGATGTCAGTAAGAGTTGAGCTTCCTCAGCCCGGAGAAGAGAAGGCTCCAGGGAGAGCCTTGTAACAAACTTCCAGTACCTAAAGGGAGCTTGCAGGAAATCTGGGAGGAGACTTTCTACAGGGGCATGTAGTGATAGGACATGGCGGACTAGCTTTAAACTGAAAGAGGGCAGATTCAGATCAGACATCAGGAAGAAACTGATCACCATGAGTGCAGGGAGGCGCTGACACAGGTTGCCCAGAGAAGCTGCCCCATCCTGGACAGTGTTAAAACCCAGGTTGGACAGGGCTTTGAGCCACCTGGTCTGGTGGAAGGTGTCCCTGCCTGTGGCAGGGGGATTGAAGCTAGATAATCTTTAAGATCACTTCCAACCCAAATCAGTCTATGATCTTGTCTTGTGTGTTTTGTTTGATTTATCACTGTTTTCTATATCTGCAGCATGGATTTCTTTTGGTATGAAATAAATTCTATTAGACTTTCTCATCTAAATGCAGGAAAATTTGTCTTCTGTCAAAAGAAATGCTTTCCATGTTTGTTCTGGTTTAATTGTTTAGTTTATCTATTTACTTAGGGCCACTGGTTTTCTACATGATTTAATAAATCTGATTTTTTCCCTCCTTGCTTTTTTTTTTTTTTTAATTTTTTTGTCCTGTTGCCATGCATCTGTTGATTCAGCTGTGTGAGTCTGAAGGATTATATGTTTTACAGAGCTGTCAATAAATGGAGTTTAGATGGTGGTGAATAGCAGTGTTTCCTTTTCCACTAAAAGAGAAACAGAACGTCTTCTAATGCCCTTGTGTGGGGGGCTGTGTCTCATTTATCTCAGTGGCAGTGATCAGAATGTGAATGTTAGCAGTTGCCAAGCAGTTAGAGGAGGATACAAGGATGTAGGACTAGCAGTGGTGCATCGTACCAGATGCTCCACAGAGGAACATTAAATGCCAAATTCTTTAGATCTGGGCTTGCACGCACATACTGGATTTATTTATTTTAGTTCACTGTTGCTCTTTTGAGTTGCTTTAATAGTAACTTGGTGTGGATATCAGTGCAAAATATCAGTTAATTTCCTGTACGTCTCCTTACTTAGTCTTCTTTCTTAATATCCACCAGGGTTTTGAATCTGTGCATAATATACTCCAGAGTTTGTATCTTTGTGGTGTTATTATAATAAAGGATTAAAATAGATCCCAGAGTATGCATATTTTTATGCATGAGTCATATGTCCTATGTACTGTTCTGAGGCAGGCAGCCAAACTTTGGTATTGGTAGTCCTCCAGGTCAGGGTATCCACAGCTGAATTAGTGGTATGCTTAGCAGCAGCTGTTATCCAAATTAAATATGTCAGCTGTACAAATCTACAGAGAAGTAAAACCTAATGTAGTTGTTTAGAGATCTGTTTGTTGTCAGAACCAGTGCTCAAGTCATAGTTTCATGCAAAGGTGAAGAATTACTCTGGGGAAAAACAGGGATGGATAAGGGCTGTTGCCACATGGGTGCCTAATTAATCAACCCAGGTAGTTCATTCAGATTTTAGTACTTTAAAATGCATTAATATATAAATAGAAAGCAAATGTTAAGACAGCTAAACTTCTAAAGTTAGACTCTGAAAGATACACGGTTACAGAAGTTGTTTGCTTCTGCCATCTTAAGATCCATTGATCTCATAATGATGTCTTCTAGTGATTTTATGATAAGAGCCTTTGGGAGGAGGTAGGGTGTTAAGTCTACAACTATTTTAATGTATGGGACATGCATTTTTCTGACCCACCCAGTCACCTCACATCTTGTCTGCCATGGCAACAGAGAATGTTGTGTCATGGTCTAGCCTTGCTCCATGTGGCTGGGGACCTTTCCCTAAAGTCCTACTAAAAAAAGGAGTGTAATTTCAACCTCTTTCTGATCAAATGCCTTAAAGAACAGATACATAAAGAGGGATTATCAGCACTGGTATTTACAGCAGTTCTGCCAAAAAGGGTCCCAGCTTTGAACTCCACATTGACAGAAGGTTAACTGAAATGTTCCAATGTTACCCACATAGTTTTCAGCACAAATACAGAACAGAACCTTACGAGGTATTCTGAAGATATGGAACTGTATCACAGCCAAAACCACTACAGTATGTTCTAAAAACTGGAGTGATCACACAGAACTGTTCATTCATTTTAAGCATTTATCAAAGTTGTATGTGCTGAATAACTGTTCCTCTTAATTTCGTTGCCTGTACTCTTACATTCCAGCTAACAAATCACTCAAAAGAAAAGATATGGTGCACATAGTCTTGATTGCCTGAAGGATACTTTTCTTTTTAGTCATGACGCAGTTGCATTTCTGTCTGAAAACTGCTTAAGAAAGTCTGCACATTTTCAAGCATGTCATGAGCTATTGCAGGAATATGAAATTTCTGAAATCTGTATGCTTTGAGTTGAGACTTTGTTGCTCATATTGAAGTTCTCCACGTTGCAGTTTTTCTTCACAATCTTATTTCTGAGCCAACTCTTTTTTTTTAGTCTGTTTAGTGTTCTTCTCCTTAAGATGTACTACTACAGTATTTACAATGTCTTCATTTAACTTTTCTGAAACAGGTTCAGTGTTGCTCTTCATTGCTGATACTCGAAGTTCAGATATAGCTTATTTACCTGGTGGTACTAGGCATTTCCAATAAATTCTGCCTTACATCTACAGTCTCAGGCTATGGAGGCTTTAGTATCTTGCATTAAATGGAATAATAAACTAATTTTTTTGTGCAAAATCTGAGCATGAGATTTTAGAAGTTAGGGTGTTTAAAGTAATTTTGAAGATTGCCTTATTTTTAATTTCCACCACGTGGAAGAACGAAAGATGCAGACATGAAATCATGCTGATCATTCACCTTGAGAGAGATAAGGAAAGAATAAAATGTATGTTTCATACTGGGGAGAAAGGGTGAGATCTGTCATATCATTATGTTCTACCTTGCAATAATATTACATGGATATAATATACTTCAGAAGTTTAATGTATACATTACTATTTTAATAGGTGGGATTTTGTTTTATATTGCTACAAAATTTCAGCTTTCCAGCAGTGTGAAACATTGTCACCTGTTGTTCAAAATAACTGGTAGGTTATTTAGCATACAAAAAAAATGCTTTGTGCCTTTCTACTTGTTGGCAGGGAACTTTGCTAACCTGTGAGCGATACGTTATTTAACCTAAGTGTGTGGTATGATAAAGACACTTTTTCCCATGGCAAACTATTCCAGTCTTGTCTTTCACCTTCTCAGTATATTTCAAATAAGCACAAACTATAAAAAGCCAAAAACAATCAAGAGCTTTGCACCAATTGTGTTAGAAAGTAATTATGAAGCAGTTTCCTGTGTTTGTATTAATATTGCTATTGTCTTTTATTCTCAAAACTCTGTAAAGCAAGGAAGCGTAACTGAAGTATGTCAGAGTATCTCCATTAGTAATGCTCTGTTGGTTAGCCTGGAGCAGGTTTTGTCCAAGCAGCAGAACTCAGTCAATACCTTTCTTGTCTGAGGAAGATGAGGGCGTCTCGGTGGCAAGCCAGCCTCTGCATGCACTTAGAAATGTTCAGTATTGTTCCTGTGTTTAGTTGAATTCTGTGCTTATAATACTGGATAGAACGAGAACATTTGCTGTTGTTGAATCCTGGTTGTTGCCTGTGTCTTTAGGGTTCCTACTGTTCAGATTATTAAGAAAATAATCAGAAAAGACTGAATGAAATACATCTGTGCCTGTAAGTTTAAGGAGGAGGCATACTCCAGCTGAAGATGTCTGGTAGATCTCCTAAAACTGAAAAGGTTCTTTCAAATTTCAGGTTAACTATCTCTGAGCAACAAACTGTTAGTCCCCTGAATAATTTGATTATAAACTTGTCAATGGATTTTCAGTGCCATATGCCAGGTTGGCTTTGTGAGCAGAAACCTTGGGGTCTTGCTCCTGTGTGTCCACTGTGCTTCTGCAATGGCTGTACCTGGCTGTGTGCCACTTGAAAAGCAGTGCAAAATGGCCTCAGCATGCTTTGAAGAGCTAAGGCTGATAGAGTATTGCCTTCATAACGTGAATCCCAAAATGTCACATTTCACATACAACCTTTTGCAGCAGCTTACATGGGCAGGTCTGGGAAAAAAATGCTGTTTCCCTGACCTTCAGCAAAGATTCCTGCGATGCTCTTTGCAGGCACTTGTCACAGTTACATAGTGAGGGAAAAGTTCTGATTTACCCCTAAAATATATCTTCACCTTATTTATGAAAAATTAATACTTTCTCCAGTTTTGCCATTTTTTAATTTTTCTACATAGAAATTTTTCTACATTCCTACTTGCAAGAAATTTGCTACTGTGATAGTTAATCTGTGAGGTAATATTAAATATGGAATAGCTTATCATTCTTCTTTGTTTCAAGTCATGACAATTAAAATATTTTAACTGGAATTTTGAGCGTATGTATTATAAAACATAGTTTTATTTTTATACATTATATTAAACATAGTTTTATAATTTCATTCAAAGTATCTAATAAGTTTTTTTTAAATGAAGCTATTACATAAGCTTAAAGGAACAGATGTCAAAAGCATTGGCAGTTTTAGTGATGATATTCAGGTAGCTTAGTTGTCTCTTGCAATCATTTGCATGTAATAGATGGATTTTTTTCTATGCATGGTAAAGACAAACAAATGTCAGTAATAACAGTCATTGAGGCTTGCTTATAAGAGCTTTTTCATAAGGCACTAAAATGAAGTATAGTATGAGTTTGAACATTAGTAAAGAGCTATGAGGTTTTTTATTGCCTTAAAAAAAAACAGGTGAAAGCTGTGCATCTTTTCAACTTGGTATAATGAAGGACACAAGCCAAAATGATGCTGTTGATGAATGCCCATTATGTTTGAACTATAATTATATTACATAACTGAAAGGTTGTTTTATACAGCAGACTGAGGATATTGATTAAGATTCATACATCCTAATACTTCTTAATTGAAATGAATTAATTTAATATAAAGGTTTCTGCATTGTGGGTAGCCCATTTTATGGGGTAATGATATTTGGTTTAGGTAGTTTTCTGTGTTGCTTGTTCAACATTTATTGAGATGGTGTACAGTATTCCATTTAGGATTTTTTAAAATGTGTAGTAAAAACTATTGGATCTCTTCAGAAATTAGGTGAATCACACTAAATCAGAGGTTGATAGCTGTTTATAGAAGGTGGAGCCTCCAGTGTAATACTGAAGGTGAACAGGTGTTCATGAGCAGCTCTATTTGATTTTCAAGTAGAGCATAGAAGTATAAGTATATAACCAGAGATGGAGCCCAGAGCTAGCTCTGTTTCCTAACACTTGAGTGTTCAGAATTATTTTTTGTTATTAATAAAGGATACACCAGGAAAGACATTGATAGCCTCTATATCCAGTGTTAGAATTAGAAACAGTCATATTTAAATTGAATTAATTTTTGGCTTCTGCAGAGAAGCCTCACTGATTTGTTGGGTTTGTTCTGCCTGTGTGAGATCTTTCACTGTTGTGCAGAGTAGTTGATAAAGAGAAGTGTTGTTATTTAAAGCTTCTATGAGCACACATTTGCACTAACAAACCATTTCTGAGCCAGAAGGTCCCTCATTTTGCTTTTCTTGGCAAAGTAGTCCAGAAAGATATTTCTGATAGATGTAACAACTCTTTAATTATGTATTTTTTTCCTTAAATCATACTGGAGCCAGCATCCTTAATAGCTAAATTTCACATCCTTGCTGTGAAATTTATATACTTTTTTTTTTTTAACAGTTACTCAGTTCTTAGAGGTCTGCACAATACGATCCAATTGAATCGTTTGTATTTTAGTGCATAGAAGTTTGTCATGCTTAACTTGTGCTATTTACTTTTTTTTTTTTTTCTTTTCTCTGTAGGTATATTCGAATTGTTGGGACCCACAACACAGTGAACAAAGTTTTCCACATTGTGGCATTTGAATGCATGTTCACAAACAAAACCTTTACTCTTGAGAAAGGTCTGATAGGTAAGAGATAAAACTGTTCTCCTTTTACATGAATTCTTGCAAATGCTTGCTTTTAAGACAGACTGGTCATCACTATACTCTTACTCTCCTGCTGTTCCCGCACAGAAATCTCTAACTTGAGTTAAATGATGCTGTAAGCATAGAATTGATTGGCTAGTTCTTGTGGCTTCTTTGAAATTCGAGTTCTGTGGATTAATTAGCATCACTAATTAATGCTAAAGTTAAATTAAATCAACTACTGCTGGCAAAGTCACTGGTAATTGAGACGCTGTGCTGCTAATCAAATTTTTCTTTGCATGTCATTGCGCTTGCCTGCCACTAGGTTTGCCTGAGTTCTGTAGGGAGGATGGAGAACCAGAGCTATTTGTTACAGTGAAGGTGGATTTGGGCATTTAGAAACTCCTATAAAGCCTAGTTTCAGCTGCTGAAAGTAAACTCTCAGGTGTTGATTTTCCCCCAAAGAGTCATAGATGCACTTAAGCATGGCAGAACATTATATCGGCTGCCTGTGTCCTCAGAGTGCCAAATTGATGGAGCTTTGTTACCTCTAGAGATCTGAACAGTTTATATAATACTGTTTAAGTACCACTATGTACTGCTGCATTACGTAAGGTAGAAATCCCCAACAGACCAACAATCCTGAACGATAAACTATGTCAAAGTAAGGTTTAATGTCTTCTTTTTAGTACTCCAGACAGGTTGATTTCTGTACATTCTTCCATACAAACTCATGCAACTGAGATCTGAAATTCATTGGGAAGAGTTTTATGCCCCTTTCAGTAGTTGTCTAGTTGAGAGTTTCCCGCAGTTTCTGGCTTGAAATTGAAAATTTCAGCAAAGTTCTAAGTTCATACTGGTTTTAAACATATATTTAGATTTTAATTTTGCACATACAATAGCTGGAAAACAAAACAGTTTTCAAAAAAAGAAAGAGAAGATACTAGTAAGATATATTTCTTTATCTTTTCTTTTCTTTTCTCTTTTCTTTTCTTTTCTTTTTTCCCCTGATAAAACTGTAATATTTAGCTGTGAAAAACTGCGGACCAACCCATGCCCCCTGTGCTATACCAAGGTATCGTATGGTTACAGCTGTGATCATGAGGTTTCCTGTTTAATTTAATGATTTTTTTTTTTTTAAGGATTGAATAAGTAGCCTGACAAATCACACTTGACTAGTTTTTACGTTATAGAGTCCCAAAATATCAAGCTGTCCCGTAATGCAAATAGAAAGTTTTCCTTTTCTTTTTGGGAGTTTGCTAGTATTGCAGTTTCTATTGACAAGAAAATAGAATAAGCATTAAGGAAGACCTGTGTTTAAAGAAAGCATCTACCTTAGTAAGCTAACTAGTGCAGAAACAAAATATTCAAGTTTATTAAAACCTTTGAGCTAAATTTCATATTTAGCAATGCCAGCTATGAATTTTTAAAAATTTTGTACAAAAACAGAATTCCTGTGAGCAAATAAGTGGTGCGTAGATCTGTGTGTATTTGGCTTAAGATTATCAGTCTTATTTACCAAATACTTAATTTAGGACACAAGTAATATATTTGCTTGTTTGGGTTTTTTTGTTTGGTCATAACAGTAGGCAAAGGTAGTGAATCTGTGTGTTCATGAAGTGTACTTGTACTGTAATTGACTTGTGTTGAGGCAAACTGATCTGTTTCAGCATTTCATGTGTTTTAAAGATAATCTGGGGATGGACACTTTGTATGGCTTAATTAAAATTTCTGCATTTATGAAATTTATTTTTTTTTTTGTAGTTATAGACTCTTGCAGGGAAGTAGGGTTTGGACTACATAATAGTAAGTATCCATGTTGTTCATGGTGATCAGTGGAATTATGCTGTCATTCAATATGGCTCAATCAAGCTGTTGTATCTGTGAGACATTTGAAGTGATATATAGTAAGCAAAATAAGGCCTGTAGGGCTTTACAGCTTTTTATATTGAAGGGATGATAGCCAATGCAATTAATAGGTAATTAAAAGAGAATTCAGTGATTAGTTAATTGAAAGAGGGGTGTGGACCAACTTCAAATAGTAAAGCAGCATCAGTTGGATATATATGTATGGCACTGCAGAATTTATGGTGAGAAAGGGGCAAATTGAAAGATCCGGGGGCTAGTTGAGGGCAGTCTGGTTGTGTAATGGTGCAGGGGCACAAGGGATGTTCCACCAGAATTTATGGCCATCAGTATTACCTATTCAGAAATATTCTCAGCAGCTCTGATAAAAGCAAGTGACCTTACATCCATGTACTGCTTTGTTTTAAATAGCTGTGATTATTACTGTAAGATAGCATGGTGTCTGGCTCCCTTGAACAAGCAGGCTGTCCCAGTACCACTTCTGTAAAAAAATCTTAATGACTATCAATGGGGTAGTTGGCACAGATCTATTTTGTTGCTCTAATGAGGATTTGCAATGTTTGTTTCTATTTCTTCACTGATCAGATAGGGTAAAGTGAACTGAAAGCACTTAGGAAACAAAATATGTCAAAATGCAGTAATCAGAGTAGGTTGGTTTTAAGCGTAACTATGTGTAGAAGCTGTCATCCTCAACTCTTGAAAAGCAGTATTAGGTAAAACTATTAGTTCAGTCTTTGTCCTGGATGGTATCACATGTGGTATTAGATTAGGTTGGAAGAAACACAGCTGCCGTATCTGTAACCTGTTTTATTAAGAAAATGAAATGTTGGTAAGCCCTTGAAGGCCATATGGTCCTTTCAGAAGGACTTTGTGACCCTTAGTTCTGCCAAAGCAACACTGAAGATAGCATGAAAAGTTTGTAATTTGAAACCTCATTCCAAAGAACTAAGGCCACAGAGATGTTTAGAAATCTTATGTGGAGATTTAAGGGTAGTTACTTGTTTAATTTTTTGTGAAACCTTTTCAGCTTTGTCAGAAAGCTGTATATTCAAAGAGGGTAATTTATCAGATATGTTACTACTGATACATACTATCTATGTAATGGCTGTCACTGTAAAGTGAAGATTAGAAGGCTGGTAAACAAATAATAAAAATGAAGTACAGTTTCCTGATAACAGCAATTTTATTTTGCTGTGATTTTGCGTATAAGGTTTTCATGACAAGTTGTTGACTTGACGTATTACATTTAAAGGTTAATATGGAAGATGATTTATACAGTTACGTTATACAATACTGCATGCAGTACTGACATGACCCATTGGTAGCTGAGAAGCAGTTTTGAAGTAAACGTAGCAGGAAGTGCTCTTTCTAGCGTTGTCTGGTGTTCTAGTATTGGTTTACCTTTGGTTGTCTTGTAAAATGAGATGACAGAAATTAATTCAGTCCCATGAAATAATTCCCTAACGCAGGTGTTGGGGTTGAGTTGTCATTTTCCTTTCAGCATAGTAATATCTCTAAATGTGTAAGTGTGTAGCACTGATAACTTACTAGTTTCATGAGATTGATGTGACCATTATATTTTCCAGGGATGTAAATATTTTTTAAACCTCAAAAGCATAGTGTTTGCTTTTGGTGAACTTCCACTTCTGAAATTTTGAATGGCCTTTAGTCATTACTATTTAATCTAGAATCCAAAAGAGATGAAGATTTTCACAAGCTAGAGACTTACTCCTTTGGAAGCTGAAGCAGTGCCCAGAGTGATGTGCTGTTCTGTAAAAGCATCTAATCGACCCAGTGACAAGAAGCTACAGCAGTGGGACATCGGCTGCTTCTGTGTAATACCACTTTTGGTTTGGGGAGGGGTTTTGCGGGTGGGAGGAGGATTATGATTTTGTTCGGCTTGAGGTTTTGGGTTTTTTGGGTTTGGGTTTTTTTCACCTAAATATAGGAACCAATTCCCGGTTTTCTGCCTCAAAGGGAAAAAATTGATAACCTTGCTTAGTCCTTTAATCAGTGCTTGGTGCTGTGGAGAAGTCAAGGACTATGCTATGCAGGCGTGTCACTTGACCAGTCTACCATCCTGTTTTGAGCCTGGTTAAGGTCATAGGGAGTGCAGTTTGAAAAGCTTTTATATGCAGTTGTGTTTATCTGTAGTCTGTCTCAGTCTATCAGACTATCTTGTACATTGCACACAAAAGGGAGAACAGTGAATAATGACTGAAGAGCGGGAGATTGATATAAAACACTGGAATGTCCTTGGTCATTCTCCGGGGAATGCTGTTTAGCAGTTATGAATCATTATGAACCTTCATTTGTGTGCTGTGCAATGCCTTCGAACTCGTTTTAAAAGGGAAAAAATGAAATGAATAAATAATCATGCACTTGTTTTTTACCTCCGGCAGTTATTTAAAAAAAAATAATAATAAAATATGTAGGAGAGAAACCAGTCCTATCAGTTTCCTAGTGTGTGATTCAGTTTTGTAAAAAACTGTTCTATGTCTCTCCAGGGAAGCAGTTAGAGATGCTATTTTTTGTGTCTAATTTAATGTTGATGCCACATAAAGCTATCATAATTTGTTTCTTCTCTTTTTTAAAAGGTTAGCCTCCTTTTGAAATCATGTAGGTTTACCCAGCAATGTAAGTCAGCTCTATTGCAAGTGTAGCCGTAGGAGATTATGAAAATTTGAAGACGATCTAAATACCGCAGGGGTTTTTTCTTTTCCTCTTTCTGTGGGAAAGGACAGCCACATGGTTGGTTTAGTTACTGCTACCCATTCTTCAACTGAGATCTGTTTATATCGTTCCAGTTACTTACCCCACCCTCCGCCCCCCCTTTATCTTTTCTTCCCATTTCCAGTGCTGCAATGAGAGCTGCGTACTTCCTAGGGCTCTTCTGAAACAACCGCTATTTCTGAGAGTATTCTTCAGGCAGAATGTTTAATGGAGGAGCCCTGTGGCTAGCCAGTTGGATGGCAATTGAAAGTATGGCCAATTCTTTTGACTTGAATGCCTTTGTTCTAATTTATTGGATCAGAAATCACGAACTCTAGCAGATACCAACTGAAAAGTCAGCGGTCTCTGAAGTTATTCGATTCTGAACTATCAATTGGACATACACAAATGGGTTTTCTTTTCCAGCTAAATATGGCTTGCAGAATACTTTTCGCAGAAACAGGTGGAAATGCTGTCAATATTGGCTTGAATTTGATGTTTCTTGAGTTCATGATTGATTTCTTGACTGATGATTCAAATAAAATATAGCAATGTCATCAGCAAGTTTCAGCTCAAGAAAATAAAGAGTGCGGGGATGAGGAGATAGGACTTTGTGACTGTACTTTTAGTTAACTGGAAAGTCTATAAACTTAGCATTTTCTACCATGTAGCAAATAAACAAGTGCTAATTTGCTTACTGATTAAAGATTAGACTTAACAAATCTTTTGGCATGTGAAAAATAATGAAAGAGGAACGCCTGACATTCTTTAAATCATGTAATACAATAAAAGCAAACCCTGGGATATGTCTGACTTAAGTCTTTTTGTTGTGGGAAGGGTTTTTTGTGTTTGGGTTTGTTGCCTTTTTTTTTTTTTTTCTCTCTGTTTGCTTTCTAGACAGGAAACTTTTGTCAGCTCAGTAGATGTTCAGGTAGAGAAGGAATGTGATTTTGCCATTAAAAATGGAGCATTTGAAAGCTAAGCATTTAACAGGTGTCAGCAGGACAGAAAAATCACTTCTTCATACTTATTAATCATAGTAAATTAAATAATAAAGAAAATGTATTTCTTTATGGTGAGGATTTCATAAGTGCCTTAAGAGAATTCAGTAAAATGAACAGTTGTTTCACAATGATTACATTTGAGCTGAGAACCTTTGACTGGCTGTTGGGTAGAGTGCAGTATAAAGAGTCCATAATGCTTGAAGTTCCTGCCTTCCTATAAAATGAAACTGCTTAGTATATCTGCTTTTTCTCTGTGTGTTTATTTTAGTAATTGAATTAAGGTGCACTAATGCTGGTTTAGTAAGCTGGTGCAGGAATCCGCTCAATTTTTTGCTTTTCTGTGCAACAAAGAGTTATTTGAGGATTTTCTGTAATTCCAACCTCTGACCCTGCCATGTTAATCAGTTGATTACAGTGAAGTTAAAGGGGTTGGGCAGAAAGCAAAACCTGTCCTGTGCAGACTGGGAGATGAAAGGAAGTATTTTACAGTTGGATATTGAGGCCACCAAACAGTGGCTGCATTAATTTTATCGGGGTTTTTTTTGGGTACTTCAGGGGAAACAAAGCTTCTATGGAAATCAGGTATGGTAAAAATTAAGGAGGAGAAATAAAAAGAATAAGCTTAATGAGTGATAAATGAAAATGGCTGAGACTACTGCACACTCCTAGTACATTTTTCTCCAGCAGGATCTCTAAGAACTGTTGAATAACGTATCTGTCTTAGCTTTAAATACCACCAGTATTGTTGGCCCTTGAGCCACGCCTTGAAAATTACAATCCTTTATACAAATACTATTCCTAGAATTAAATATACTGGCAAGTTGTTCAGTGCTTCCATAGTGTGGCGTAAGACCAGGAGACAAGAAAGAAAGTTTTTATAAATATTTTGATGCTGCTGTCCTGTAACCTCAGTCATCTTCTTTTGTTTGCTTGCAGAATGTGTATGCTTTGCTAATGCATATCTTGTCTGTTCCATAAAAGCAAATCAAATTTATCACAGTAAAACTGCTGAATGTAGTAAAAAGAATTTCTGAATTTGTAATCCCCTCTTTTGTTTTCCCTTACAACATTGGTTACTCTAAAGGCTGGATAGCTGGTGGAATAAAAATTTTTAAAAAGGCAGGCAAAAATAAGAACAAGAAAGTTGGTTTTGGAAGTATTTTTTTGTAAAAGTGTGAACTAAATTGAAGCAGAAATCCTAATGAGAAAAATGAAGAGAACCAGAAGATTGAAAATACAGAACAGAGCAGGGTTCCTACCAGATGGTATTTTTAATAAATTTATCAAACGGATATAAAAGATGATAATGAACATTCAAAACAGGGAGTGGCAGACCCCCCTTAGAGAGAAGGAGCAGTATGGCACCTTCTGCGCACTGCAATTAGTTAGAATGACATTCTAATTAACCACTGTAGGGAAGACCACAGAATTATATTAAAAACATACTAATCCAGTTTCTGGGTGGTTGTTACGGATTTTTGACTAATCAAGGTTAAAATCTTCTTAGGAGGTCATGAATTAGTGCAGAAATCTAAATGTGAGAAGGAGCATGATGATGATCAGAGGGCAGGTAGGGATGATATTGGATGAACTGAGCTGTACTGTGTTCAATTAATGCCTCACATATTCAGAAACTGTGCAAAACATGCCACAGAGCCTAATCATAAATGTTGATTTTGACACTGCATCTTTTACTTGTTCTTTTATCCAAGATTTAAGTAGCTTCCTCTTCCTAAACAAAAGCAAACAAAACAAAACAAAACCACAAAGAAACCCAACAAAAAATAAAGTGCCATATATTGAAGGTGCTTTAATGCCTATATAAAATGGATACTCAAGGAAGTTCCTGTACTGCCCTTGAAGAGGGAAAGAAAAGGAAACCAAGGCAAACTTCATCTTAATGCCAGTACTCTTAGTTTGTGTTGTTAGTCTTCACTTTAGTCAGAACATTCCAAGTGAAATATCTTAATGTCTACCACCTGCTCCCCCATAAGAATATGGGGAATTTCTGAATGTCTCTTTTTCAGTAATAAGGAATCAAGAGGTTTCTAGAATAATAATGTGTCTCTTTAGTAATTTTTTGAATGAGCAAACAGAGATGATAGTAAGTTTGATAGCACAGTAGATTTCTCAGAGACTGTTGCTTTTCCACTGACTTTGCTTTTTTTTTTTTTGGTAATGTGCTTGCACTTTTTTCCCTATTTCTGTTTTATGGTGAGTTGGTTGATGGTTTTCTTAACCACCTGACACCACTAGCACACTTAAAATTGAAGCCCTTTGTGGAAAAAAAAAATCTCCTTTTTGGCTGCTGAAGGCTCTCACAACTAGGTCTGAAATTTCACTTAGCTGTACATCAGCCATTTTCATATGTTATGTGTATTTTACAAGCAACTGTTAAATTATGTAATTAAGTTATCATTGTGCTGTGGGCTTAAAATGATACATTTGACCTGTACTATACATCCTTTGTTTTCTTATGAATATTCACAGGGCTGATTTCTCTGTTTCTAGGGGACTTGTGCCGGTCTTGTTTTGGTTTATTTGTTCTTTTTCCAATTTTCAGGAATGTTTGGTATGAGCTATTGTGAATTTGGAAATTGATCACTGTCTTTCTGATAATTTTTGATAACTTATTTCTTCTTCTCTCCTTGAAGTTGCAATACCACAGAGATTGATTGTTCTTTATTAGAGCTTGACACAAATTCTCAGCTTTTTTTAATATAACCTGTGCTGAAAGAATTTTTGTTATCATTTAGATAAAGCCCTCAGTGCTTTTAACATTCCCCCCCCAAAAAAAAAGCTCAGCAAGCAACCTTGACTTTTATATGTTCAAAGAACATAATTTTTCAGACTTGTTAATATTAGTTTTTGATGGCAATAAAAGAATAAAGAGATTTTGAAAAGTTGAGGAGGTTAGCTAAAAACTGAGTTTTTTGGGAAAGTGCTGGACCTGACTAGGACATCTTAAATAGCCCTTTTTTCATGTTCGTCTGTCATCTTGCTGGGACATGAAGTTCTTAAAGTTTTGGATTACAAACAGAAAGAAAGTAGCGTATTTGATTACATGCTAACAAAGGGAATTAATAGGTAATTAAAAAGATAGCTGTTGAAGCACTTGCAAAACAGCGCTGGAAAAATAACTTTATGCACAAGAAAAAGCGCCTCCTTCTTACAGCGTGCTCCCAAAGCAGCTGGTGTCTTGCTCTTTGATAAAATTGCTTAAATTATGTTAAGTTCAAGCTATACCATGAATTCCATTTGATTTGAAGGGAAGAGGGAGACTACTTTAAAGGAAAGGGGAAAACCTTCCTTTTTTCAAGAGGGTGGGTTCTAAGTAGCTTCTTTTGCTATCAGGATGTTATAATTTCTTTTTTGCAGCATTCAGTCATACCTTTTTCCTTTCTCTTGCTGAATGAGAATTACTTCCATGCTTGCTGTTCCATTTGCTTGGCAGATCTATTTGTCTCTCCTTCCCTCCTGTAGACCAATATTTGTATTGAAGGATTTTCTAAGTATTAAAAAGCTTTTTAATTTTCTAAATTGTGGAGTGTGGTTTCTGATCAGTCAGAGGGACTGTCAGAAGTACCAACAGGTATGTGTTAGAATAATCTTCTGAGCTCTGAGATTTACAGCCCTGATTTCAAAAGACTTTGAGCCCTTACTTTCCACAGTCCAGAACAGTGCTTTAAACTGTTTTACACTTATTTCTCTAAACTTTTTTCTTTTTCTTTTTTTTTTTTTTGGGGGGGGGGACG
>JANRGW010049833.1:0-17908 GCA_024733675.1 Psilopsiagon aymara | reverse complement strand
CCGATCTGGGCAGGGTTGTTCATTGTGAAAACAGGAAGAAAGTTTTAGAAAATTTTAAGTTTTGCTGGACAAGATTGTTTCCCTTCCACCCCATTCCTCCCCCTCCCCCCCAGCTGTGTTAAAAGGGTGCTTTCATATCACTAAGACAAATACATCTGTTCATTTACCAAGCTATTCTGGGATAAATGATACAAAAAATAATCCATACCATTTGATTCTGCTTCATAGTTCACATTGAATTAAGAGTTAAATTTCCTTGTCTGGACCATATTTTCATCTGGGTTTTTTTGTTTGTTTTCCCACTTCTTTGCCAGAAATAAAGACCAGCGTTAGCTTGACTGTTTTCTGACTATATGTCTGTTGTCTTTGTGGTTTTAATTCACAGTTCCTACTGAAAATGTTGCAACAATTGCAGACTGTGCAAGTGTGATTGAGGGTGTAAGTCGTAGTCGCAACGCCTTACTGAATGGAGACACGAAAAACTATGACTGGGACTCTGGGTACACGTGCCATCAGCTTGGGAGCGGAGCAATTGTAGTGCAGCTGGCACAGCCCTACATGATTGGATCAATACGGTAAGTTGGTTTATTTTTCTCTAAATTAAGGGCAGTAGTGAAACTTCTGCTGTGTTACTTTCTTCAGAATATGACAATTGGAAATAATGGTCATTAGGGAACTCGTTTAGTAGTTGTCATTTGGCTTCTTTATTCAGTGTTATGGGCATGTTAAAAATTAAATGTGTGAATTGCATGTCAAGATACAGCAGTGCAATTCCAGAAAATATTACATTCCAGAGGCATAATAATAGTAACAGTCGAATTGTAAGATTAAAGGCATATACTTACATTAAAATAGAAATCTAATTGCAGCCTCACTTGTGGTCAAAGTAGGTGCAGTTTCTTGTATCTGTCTCATTGTGAAAACAGACCTATTTATTGAAGAAAGCTATCATCTCGTGATAGGTTTACTTTTCACTATGCAATTAGCACCAGTTCTGACTTGAATATGGAGTGTATAATAAAGGCACAGTAATATGAACATTGCTTTATGGTGTTGGATTAATGAATGTGTTTAAATCTGGTTTGAGTTCATTGGGCTATTTCTCCAGTAAATGTCTGTATGCATATGAAGAACAAACTTTTGGCTAGTGTAGAAACCTTGGAAATAGATTAGACAGCAGAGCTGTTCAGACGTGAAGACAAAAATGTCCTTGCCAACTTCAGATTATCTGACTGTAAACTTGGGGGGTTTGTTTCTTAAAATCTAAACATACAAAACATCATCTTAAAGACTTCTTGTTCTTTGTAAATTTAGAGTATGTTGTCAGGGACTTAACTTGTATTCACTGTGATGATGGGGTAAAAAAAGAAAGGTTTCTGGAGTTAGGGTACCAGGAAGCAAAGGTTGAAACCCCAGTGAGTACTGGCTCACAGCAGGAGACCAGGTATGTGGGTACATGTTGCTGGGAATGAGCTCAGTGTTATCCACTTGTTAGAGTCGTCTCTTCAAACTGACTTATAAGTAAGTGAGACTGGAAAGCTCTTTTATAACTGCCAGTTTCTGGCTTGTGTGTTTTGGTTTTGGCTTATGGCATTGTTATGATGGTTGTAAAACTTTGAAGATAAAGTTTGAAAATCAGACCTAACAAAAGTACTGTTTTGTCTGTATACTAGCTATAGTCATGTATGTAGCTATGTCATGTATAGTGCAAGTCTGACTCATTGTTCTTGTTGTGTGAAACAAATTGAGTAAGTGTAGTTGGCACACTTGATGTTTGATGCTTTTGAGTTTGGTGTCTTTAATGTTCAATTAAGTATTGCATCTCAAGTAGAAAACTAGGAAGACATAGTATTCAGTTTTCTTAAAAGAGATAATTGAAAATGCAATTAACCTCATTTTCATGTCACTTTAAACTTTAATTTAAGTAGCAGCTGAAGTTGTTGGCCACAGGACAGAGCAAGAGAAAAATAAGTTAACTAAAATGCATAGTTACTTCATAGTCTCTGTCTTCCTATCTTATCCTTTTCTGCTGTCTTTCAGTTGGTGAGTCATTTTCTGGTCAGTGCAAAAATATTTACTTTCCTATATCAAAAACTATGCTAACTCTTTATTCAGGAGATTTTTATTAAGTCTCATTATTAAATAGTGTATTAGGTGAGCTAAACTTTTAGTTACCAAGTAATGATAATTGCATAATTGGCAAGTGTGTAGGGCCAATCAAAAAAATCAACCTAAGTATTATATAATTTAAAACTAATAGGCATTTAGTGATGTGTGGTATTGCATTGTACTGATACACAGAATTTCATCTGTCTTTGTGAGCTTTCCTGCATGTATAGTACAAACAAGATTAATAGCTTGCCATAAAAACTAGCAATACAAAACATTATCATCTAGGATATCTTCTGACAGAGGAGACTACCTGCATTGCCTAGAGATGGAAATGGTAATGGTATGTCATCTTTTCCTTCTTGTGTTCTACCTAGAAGAATTAGTGGTTTGAGTTGGAGCCACATCTGTTGCTATATCACAGGCATATCAAAAGCAGCCAAGGGAAAGATGCCCCTTTGAGAGCGGAAGTGAGGCTTCACTATGTGTCAGCTACAGCTTTTTCAAGGGTCTGGAATATGTCCTGTACTGTGCAGCGCTAAAACTGATGACTCTTTATTTAGCACCAGGAAATCTGTGATTGGAACAGAAATCAAATTATATATAAACATAGATTAGGGCAAGAAGTCTTCAGTATTTTATCTTAATGAAAGAAGATTTTTTTGAACTGTCTTCCACAACTGATTGAAATGTATTCATTGACTGTTTTCCTGTGGTTTGCTTGCTTTAAAATTCTCTTGATCTCACCAACCTACCTAATAGAAAAAAATTTCCAGGAGCATTTTCTTTAGGCTGGCTGTACACCGTGACTGCAGAATGACATAAATTGCTCTGTCCCCAGAAACTGATTCATTTCACCTGTGGGTTTGGATTATAAATCAATAATTAAGAATTAAGGTGTGTATCTTTTAAGTTCAGAGACATGAGTGTGCCATGGAATATATTTGTAGCAGACAGAGTAAATATACAAGCTTTCAAAAAGGTTAGTAGCTGCTTTTAGTCTGTAGAATTCAGAATACGGCTGGGGAAAGCCTCCAAGTCAGAATGTGTTACCATGGCAACTAAATTCCAAGTATAAGAAAAAAAGCAGAACTCTTGGTACTCAAAGATGCATTAGAACTGCATAAAGAACTTACTGTTTCAGGAGTGTATCTTACTGTACGCATGTTTTCTGCAGAAGTCATCCCATTGTCCTCGAATCTTAGAACTATTTAGGTGGGAAGGGATTTGATGAAGTCCAGCCTGTTCCTCTGAGGAGGGTCAGCTATGGAGAAAGACCATCCTTCTGAAGGCATTATTCACTCAGTCTTGAAAACTTCCAAGAAAGAAAATTTCTGAACTTCTCTGATTGGCCTGTTCCAATGTTTAATTATCTTGATAGTGTACTTTTGGGTTGGTTTTTTTTTTCATGGTGTTCCTGTTTTCCTATGCCTCTAGTCCATCTGAAACGTCCTGTTTCAATTTTTGACTGTTGTCTTGTTTTTCCCATTCTGCACCTCAGTAGAGCCTGGCTCAGTCTTTTTGATAACCTGCTTTTCAGGTATTGAAAAGGGCTGTTAGGTTCCTCTCCAACCCCAACCCTTCTTAGGCCAAACAAACCAATTTCCTCAGCCTCTTGTACAGTGCATGCGCTCCAACCTCCTGACCTTCTTGATTGTCCTCTGATGGACTTCCTCCGATACATCAATGTTGTATTTGGGTCCAAAATGGAAATGCAGTGTACCAGATATGATCTAACAGGTGTCAAGTAGAGGAGAATAGTCTGTTTCCCTTATTCTGCTGGTTCATTTCCTGTGCTATACCTCAAGGTACTGCTAGCCTTCGTTGCTGAGAAGGCAGACAGGCAACTAATAGCATCTTCTGCTCTGTATGACTCCCATGTCATAGGATCATAGAATAGTTAGGGTTGGAAAGGACCTTAAGCTCATCTAGTTCCAACCCCCCTTGCCATGGACAGGGGCACCTCCCTCTAAAGCCTGCCACCCAGGGCTCTGTCCAACCTGGCCTTGAACACTACCAGGGATGGAGCATAATGGGATGTCATTTTCAGTGTATCCAGTCAGACTGGAGCATTTACTATTACAGTGTATTAGCCTGCATGAGGTATAGGGCTTGGCTTTTGATCTTTCTGAATTTTATGAGATTCTTGTTTGCTTGTGCCATCAGTCTTCCCAGCGGCTGGTAATCAGTCCTCCTGAATGGCAGCCCATGCTCTGGAATTTATCAGTTGCATCCCACAGTTTGCTGTTGTCTGCAAGCTTTGTGAGAGTCCATTCCATCTCCTTGTCCTGGACGTTGATAAAGATACTAAACAGGATAGGTCCCAGAATAGACTCTGAAGGAACTCCTTTTCCATGCAGTAAGTGGATGATGTACTGTTGACGATTATCTGCTGAACTAAACAAGCAGGCTAATTTTTACCTGCATTGTAGTCTATGTATCTAAACTGTAAAATCCCCACTTGGTACAGGAATGCTATAGGAGGCCATATTGAAATGTTGTTAATGTCTAATACTTCTTCAGGTATTTGTATATGAATTTGGAGCATGGTCTTCCACACCAGAATTTACTCAGAAATTCTGGAACAGATGTGATGATAGTTTGTGCTCAGTAGTATTTCATAATAGAAAAGACCTGAAAAACATGGGGGTTGGACTAGATGACCTTAAAGGTCCCTTCCAAGCCAAACTGTTCTATGATTTTATTTTAAAATAGGTGTAACTGAATACTGTCTTTTAGACAATTTAGGAATTAAACCATTTTTCTGTTTAAGAGGTTTGTTTTATTAAGACTCCTACTTGGAACAGTTAACAGAGAAATCATTACTTGAGGTAGTTTTTTCCACATTGTTGCCAGTCTGGACAGAAACTAACTTAGATATTATTCCCCTCTGAAAAGGCCCTTATCAGTGACAGAAAACCTGTTATATTTAATTAGAAACAGAAAGAACATCAATTGGTATATTTAGTATAGCAAACATGATTTAACTTCTAAATGGCTAAAACTGTAACATTGAAAAGGCTGCCATATCTCACTATAGCTGTCTAGGTCACCCTGCATTTATTTGCAATAGAAGTGTAATACTATCTTTGACTGGTAACTTCATTGGGTTGGTTTTTTTTCCTATAAATATCAAAAAAAGACAGGGGAAAAAAACCTCGAACAACCAACCCCAAACAAAAAAAGATAGGACAAGGGTGGTTATTTGGTGGAAGGAGACAGATTTTTTCTGTGCCATAGTTGTTTTCATGTTAGAATAAATAGAAATATTTTGCATTTGATAAAAGTAAATTAACCACTTAGCCCATTTTGTCTATTTGGAGACTATTGCTAATATGAATACATGATAGCCAACTGTTTTATTGTTCATATTCAGAGTAATTCTTAAATTACAAATGATATCGATTAGCTTTAATGTGTTTTCTGTTTGCTTATACCATCATCATATACGTCTCTTATGCTTTCTAATTTTCCATACCACTTCTGCTTATGAAGTTTTTCTTTGCTGCTCATTTTCTGTGCTTGACAGTGAAATTGTAAGTCAGAATAAATGATCATATAACCACATAGCAACTATGCAGGACTTTTGTCTCCTTTGTAGTATCTTGAAGAGAGATTGCTTTCCTGCAAGATAGCTACTGAAACATAAATATCTGCAGGAAATGAAAGGGGATTATAGACAACCATAAGCAAAAATGCAAAGAATTGTGCAAAAAAAACCCCTCTTTCCATACAGTCTGGGGTTTTATTTGTTTCCTCATCTTTCCTCAAGTGATGCTACTTATGTTTTAATTTCTGGTTTTTTGCTTTCTATAAGTATGTAAGTGGATTATGAACACAGTAATATCAAATATTTATATTGTATGTGGTAACTACTGTCTTGCAGTATTCAGGAAGCAGGTATCATCCTGTCAGGTGTAGGGCTGTTATTGTTTTGTATTCTGCTAACACCTTGAGTATATGTAGTTATATAGCAGTCTGGACTAAACAGTGACAATCTTATGTTACAGAAATCTTTTTTAAAGAATAAAAAGCAAGCAGAAACAGCATAAAATGCTTTTTTCAATACAGAACAATCAAATCATTCTCAAAACAACCAACACATGACATTTAGGGAAATACTGTTAAAAAAGTACTATAGCTTCTTTTGAGGTAGCAGCCAATATAATTAGTGTCCCACACCTATAATATGAAATTCTGTTTATATTTGAAAAGCCTTGATTTTATATAATGAGATATTGTCAACATGTGATGCAAGTAGCAGTACCATCTTAAATGATTAACATGCTCAGACTTTATGCAGATAAGTGGCATGTGAGATTCAGACTGGACATGAGGAAGAAATTCTTTACAATGAGGGTGGTAAAATACTGGCACAGGTTGCCCAGAGAGGTGGTGGATGCGCAATCCCTGGATATTTTCAAGACCAGGCTGGATGTGGCTTTGAGCAACCTGATCTAAGTAAATATGCCCCTGCTTATTGCAGGGGTGGTGGACTAGATGACTTTTGAAGGTCCCTTCTAGCCCAAACTATTCAGAGAGAAATATGTTTAACAAAGTTTCAAGGAATGAGCTGGAAAAAGCTTTGTTCTGCTTTTCCTTCTCAATCCTGAGGGCATGATTTGCTAACAAGAGCTAATTTAGCTTTTTATTCTAATATTGAAAGCCCTAGGAACATGGGCGATTTTGCTATAGACAGATGCATTTCCAATGACTTTAGATCAGACTTTTTAAGTGGAATATTCTCCTTCCTCTCATTTAGTGTCCATCTTAGCAAAATACTGCTTCTTTACGAAAGCTTAGCCTGGTAGCTTGCCTGGAATGTGTTTCAAAGATTACTCTAGCTGGCATGAAAAGTGGCTTTTGTGCTCAGTGTGTACTAGTGAATATTCATGCAATCACCTGAAAGTTTTTCACTGCTTATCCAGAAAGGCATTTCATGCAGAGTAAATACCAAATAGGCTCTGTCACCAGCCTTCCTCCCCAATCTCTCCTAAGAAAGCTTCTGCAGGCAGATGAAGAAAGAACTTTTTTGTTTTCTTTCAAAACCCCCAAAGAAACAAAATCTACATTAAGCATTCACGTGAAGCCACTTTGGGAAAGACTCTGCCAGCTTTAATTCACTCATTGTTTGGTTCGTGATAATTCTAAGCCATATGGTTTTTTAAACCTATTTAACTCGGGCTAGGTTGTTTTGGGAGAGTGCAATTATTCACATTCTTAAAAGGAACACATATGTCCTGTTAGCCTTTTGCTCTAAAGCCAAGCCAGTTGTGTTTTAATTACAGTATCGTTGGTTGAAATTACAGTCATTAGTGTGCTTCTGATATTCAAACTCTTGATCATAGCTTTGAAAATATGCATGAAGGAAACAACACTGAGCCCATGATAAAAAGAATCCTATCAAAAAATGTAATCAGTTACATTTTATTAGCCTTTTAAAAATACAACAAATTTGCATGTTTTTCATTTCCTTTTTATCATTTAAAAGATTTTGTTTATATATAGTTATTAAATTAATTTGTGATTTGTTGATTACTAGTACTTAACAAATTCAGGATTTTAATCCATAAACTTTTTTGTATTATTTTTTAACAGAAAACATTACTTCATTTAGTCTCTTCAGTATTTACAGATCTTCAAGCAATAGAAAAGCATAATAGGGAGGATCTGATGAAGCAAGGGGAGATGAGTTGAAGTTGTGTGGGTTTGTTTTGTGGTGTGGAGTCTTTTTCCTTTTCAGATCTTTCATGACACTATGGGCAATTATTGTTTACTTAGCTCTGAATTTTTTAATTTGCAAATAGACACTTAATGTGCTAAAAGGCTTAAGTGTTTTATTTTTGCTTCTTATAGCTATTTTTGATAGCGTATTGCTTTTGATAATGAGTTGGGTTTAGTTGAGAGCACCAAAGGAATTTATTTTAAATCTGCATGTCCAGTAGACCTGATTCCAAATGCTGGGATTTGAATGCATTTGAAACACTGAATGCCTTCCAAGCATTTCCAAATTCCTTGAATGCTGGGATTCTAAAACTTAAAGAAAATGAGCTGAACCAGACTGTTTTGATAAAAAGGTAATAGCATTGCCTTTTTAGGGCAAAGATGTAGACGTGTCCTTAATGACCAAATTCTGAAGGTGGTCCAGCTGCTGCTGGGACAGCTGAAAAATCCTTCTATCTGTAAGAGGAAGGATTCTGCATCCAGCAACTGGCTAGGTAATGTTTCCCATGTTGGGTTTTTCTAAAGTAAGAAGTGAGCAATCTTATTTTGCAGTTACATTCCTCCCAGAAGTAGTAACAGCTGTGAAAGCAAGAAAGACTTTTTCGACTGGAAGAAAGGAATTTATAATACAGGATGTAGGTATTCTTCTGTAAGACAATTAGGAGAGATAGTTTGAAACTCTATGCCAGGGGAATGTCTGTAGTGTGTCTCAGCTATTTTCATTGACAATCAATGTATGTTTATCTGTTGTGCTTTGAAAAATAGAGATCTGTGTTAGTTCTTCCTCACAGCTGGAGAAAAAGCCTAACTTAGCTGTATTACCTGACTATCACAATTCTGTGTGCATGTGGCTGTAGTTACTCTAATTTAGGTCATTGTTGCAGTTATAGCTGTTTTGGGTAGCCATGCTTCAGTTATTTAATTACAGCAGGTTCATTTGCTTCTGTAATAAATAGCCAGACTTAATCAGCAATCTTAGTAAGCATTAGCTAGCTTTCACCAACTGCTCAGGATCAAGCAGTTGGTAACAGACAATATGTTACAGTGAAATATTTATTTTTCATGGTTGTATTGAGTGAGGGTTTAGAAAATAAGAGTTTCAACAAAACAAACAAAAAAATCAGCAAACCTTAATTTTCCAGAACAGGCTTCGTCTGGATAGTTCAGTTAGAGTGTTGCAATTCCAAAACTTTGGGTAGGCTGGAGAGAGAGCATTATTTCAGATAATGGTAAATGCAGCATGCTGGGTTTTTTCCTATGTCACCTCTAATTTAAAGAGAAAATATTTTTCAGATTTTGGTTTTGGTATCACATTTGTCATTGAGTTTATATGAAAGCAGTAAGAACAGCACTTAGGTTTTTCTGAACTGTACTCTGCTGATCAGTGGAGTTACAAATGGTTTACGTAAAATGTAGGCAAATCCTTATCGATCAAAATATGGATAACATTTAACTGCTTCTAAAAACAAATTGCAGAAGTGTCTGACACTGTTTAGGCCAGTTCATTGCCCCTCTTAAAACCCTCTTTTCATTTCTGGGTGCTTTATAGGAAAAAAAGGATGCTCCATATTGATTTGCAAACATTCTGGATAGAATTTTTTATGGCTTTTGCCAATTAAGGCATTCTGTGCTAGATATAGTTCTTAAGTACGCGTATCTCAGTCCCACCCACTGAGGGGAAGAGGCAAGGTTCTTGGTTGTGCTTTAATTCTTATCCTTAGAAAGAAAATTAAATTGAGGAATAATGTTGAGATTTCAAACATCTCTTACAAGGGAGATAATCACCATGTAAAGAGAAAAGGAGAAGAAGATACAACATTTGCCAGATGTGCTTTTTGAGAATTATACACTTCAATTGCATCCCTGATGCTTTAGATCTTTCTCCCTGAGAGACAAGTATGAAAACTGAAGACTGTTCAATACATCAGTGAGTGCCTTTCCCAAAGAGCTGCATGTTTGTTAGAATGAGTATGGCATGAGTCCTTGAGGCCTTATATTTTCTTCCTTTTTCTTCTGTCTTTCTAGCAGTTTGGTCAACAGCTCATTGCTTTTTTCTTCATATTATGATGAACCCGGACTCGGAATTCCAATTTTCCTACTTGCCATTTTTGTTCAATATTTCTGCTATATTAAAAAAAGAAAAGAGAATCCAGTTAAAAAGACACTGTAATCTTTTTAGTCACCCAAAACTTTTCTTTTTCCTGCTTAAGTTGCCCTTTCCAACCAGATCTTTGATTCAGGCTTAAAGCAGGCAATGCCACATGTCAAATAAATTAGTTCGTTATTGTCTTTCAAGTAAATGAAAAGTAATTGGATTAATGTAATAGTTTAATGTTAGTAAGATAGTTATTATAAAGCTGGAGTCTATTACTGGCCTTAGGTTAATAAGAATAGAGACACTCTATTCTTATTGAGATGACAGAAACAGTAAAGACCTTGTTGAGTGTTAGAGGCATATTCAAAAAAAAGAAAGTTATTTTTAAGAGGAGGAAATAAATAACTGGATAACTTAAGCAGCTTGATTTAATGCTTATTTTACTTATCACTCAACTTCATCATATTTAGGTTGCTTCTTTGGGACTGTGATGATCGGAGCTACAGCTACTACATTGAGGTTTCAACAAATCAGCAGCAGTGGACTATGGTGGCCGATCGCACAAAAAGTTCCTGCAAGTAAGTTTAATTTTTTCCACTTATTTGCACAAAGTCAGAACTGAAAACTGTTATTGGGTTTGGGTAGTTGGGGTTTTTTATTTGTCCTTTTGTTCAGTACTTACATAGATGACTTTTTGATTGTGAAAAGGATGATCATTAGATAACCTGTAGATTATGAACTTTAGACCCTTGAATAGAACTTTTAAGAGGTAACAGCTTCTAGTGTGGTTGAGTATCGAGACTTGATCAGAATCAAGTTCTGAAGGTCCGCATCAGTACTGGATCTTCAAACAATCAGTTTGATTGTTCATTCTCAGAAGCAGTCTGCCTCCCATATCCTTGGTTTTGTGATCACTGGAAGTTAAACCGTGTTTCTCTGAAGTTCACGAGTTTATTGTGACCTTGGTGTCAAATCACACTGCCTTGAGAAACCTGGTAGGAGAGGAAATAGAGTATGCTTGGTAAAAATTTTCTTGTTCAAATGCCTTTCTCTCTTATCAAAGCACATAAATGTATTGTAGGATATTTGAAGGGATAGGGAGAGTGAGGGTAGGGACCAAATCATAACAGATTAAACAGTTACTTATGCTTAACCTTGTCTCTGTTCAAAAGCAGAGTGCCTGACTTGCATGCACTGGCCACTCTACTTTTGAACAGAACTCTTCCTTAGAAAAAATGCTTCTTAAAAAGCAATTAAAGTGAAAAATTGTTTCATTTTTATTTGTGTACTTAAATCAGAAGAAATAATGAGTGAATACTCTTCATGTGTATTCTCTCTATTGGCTTTTCTGCAATTATTTGGTGTGCTGATAAACCTATTCTTCTAGTATGGAAGAATAATTCAGTGTTGATAGTCATCTTAAACCATTTGATAGTTTAAATAACCAGTAAAGAATTACCCAGATACTTAAATCCCATTCTCATGGGTCTGAAAAGATAGTCTGCAAATTTGTACATCACATATCCCAAAGACAGGTCTGCTCAGCAGTCAGTGAATGTTGATAGGATATGTTCTCCTGGCTGATCCCCAGGGAAGGCAGACTTCCAAAGAACTTATTTCCCTCTTTTTCCCTGAGTCATTTTTCCATAGCATATGGTTTCCTTGCTGGGACAAAGCTGAAGTCATCAGCTCATCTGGGGACATCCCCACCCATCCTGTATTTGTGCTAACTGAAAAAAAAATTGATTTCACAAATTCAGAGACATAGCTCAGTTTGTCACGTAGAGCGAGAGTTATTCAGTCCTTTCTAGCAACGCTGCTGGTACTCATTTTTCTAAAGTTGATATCCCATCTCTTAAGAGATAATACAATTCAAAGAGGGGTTACAATGCTGTCTAGACAAGTTGGTGAAGAACTTGACATGTCCTTTCACTGTCTGTAAAGGGCAGGGTATTGATGAGCAGAAAACCTGGGTTCTGCCTGCAAGTCTGGAGAAAGAGTAAAGGAGATTTAATCGTTCTCAGAGGCAACTCAGCATAGTAGATGAATTTCATCTTTTTGTCTGCCTACAGCAGTGGGAACACTGAAAGGCTGAAGCCACAAAAGAGAGAGACTCAGAATCTTTTTGCACATTTTCCTTGTACATTTTGATACTAATAGCCTGTAGCAGTCAAAAGGAGCACTTGCTTAAGTATGTACAGTGCAGGTGGAATTGCTGATTGACTGCCCAGTTCAAATATGTACTCACCGTGTTCAAAGCACTTTTTTTTAAAGAAAAACCTTGGAAAAGTATAGGTGCATCCCTGAATTAAAGATAGATACCTTCTCATAGTATTCTTCAGTATTTTGGTTCAAAACAGGTGCTCTGGAAGTTCTCTAATCTGTGGCTTCAAGAACTATATTCATATCTATTAGAAAATTGTATTTTGCCTGATTTCTGGCTCTGACAGACATGCATCCAGCTGCCAGAAAGCCAGTCTTTCATCTTGAAGTCTACATATTTACAGTGTCCCAGCGCTGTCTGTAACTGCTTGCTCTAAACAAATACAGTGATCTAGTCCTGAAGCTTACAATTACAAAAGTTCAGTGGACTCCAGAACAATTTAATTTAACAAGGGCTAGAAAAATTTAAAGGAAAAGCAGCAATTTCTAAAAAAATCTGACTCCTCTTTGAAAGTTTTCTGTCCTCTGCAGTTACATTATGAGATTACTATCTCATCTGTAACTGAGATAAGTAAAAAGTTTGTGTCGCAACCTCTTATCCCCCCTCCCAGTTTTCAGGTGATTTCTTTGCATTCAACAGCACTTTTTCATGTTCAATTTAAATCTCTTGCACTTTATGATCAGCAGATTGGATGGAGTATTTTTTCAGTCAGACCACCACAAAAAAAGAAAATGCTTTAAATTTGTTTAATTTGCAGAAGTACTGAAATGACTTCAGCCCAAAAACTTATTGAATTGTAATCGCAGGTAGATAACTCTAAATACTAAATAAATATGTGTATCATATAAAAAATATGTACAATAATATATGTATATTTAAATGTTAATTAGGTAAATTAGATATATGTAAAATATTGTATAACTTACAAATGTTGCAAATGTTAGGACTGGTCTGTAAAGTAACAGAGGATCATGATTACATACCGTCAGAGCTGGACCACTTTTATTTTACGAAAAATACAGAAAAGTTGTACTATGACCTAAAAAGCCCTGCTATTAGTGCTCAAAACCAGTTGAATGTAGAATGGAAGAGACATCATCATTCAGAGACATATGCACTGAGCGGGAAGACCCTCATTTAAAATTGTTGGGCAAGGTTTCGATATGTTGATGGAGACGAGAAGAAAGTTGAACCAGTCACTGGTAGGAATATGTGAAGAGCTGACTTTTTAAATTTAATTTCTATAATTTTATAAAAAACGCAGCTCAAAGCAAATTGAAAATGTAGGGGTTTGCCACAAAAACAAGCAAGTTATTTTTGTTTTATGTAATTTTAACATCAATAACAGGCAGAGGAGTTGAAGAGCTGGATTTTAATCAAAATTAAAAGATGCTGTAGTAAGGCAGAGGTGGTGCAGTTTGTCTAATTTGCTGTCATAGTATAATGGTAAAGATACTACTGCTGAATGCTGGGTTCCTGTCTCTGTCCTTCCTCTTACCATAATTACAGTGGTATTTTATGCGAACAGCTTCAACAGAGAAATCTACAAATGAATGCCTTTTAGTCAAGTCATTCAGGCCCTCCCCAAAGAAAAGCAAGAATCAAACTCATGCACTGTGTCTGTATTTGACTCACCATCAGGTTAAGGCAGACAGTTAAAGATTTCCTGTGTTCATTAATTTGTCTTAACAAGACTACAGCATAATGGGGTGGAAGCTACACTAACCTTTCTTATCTGTATGTTAAGGAATATTGCAGCCCTCTCTCACCTGGAAGAAACAAACCAAATCCTTTGCTAATGTGGTTAAAGTTTGTAACTATTTTTTCTCTTGGCCAAATTCTAATTTTTTTTGATGAATACTTGGACATTGCAGCCTAAAAGGGTCTAATCCTACAGAGCTATAAAAATTGTCTTAGGCTTGTGTGTCTTTGTTTAAAGAAAATGAAAAGAATGCATGTCCTTGCATGGGACTATGATTGCTGGTTTCATTAGAAGTACTTCTCAGCAGTAGTCAGTTAAGAATCATGATGCTTGTATTTGTGTCAGTTTAAAATATTAATTCTTTCCAAAACGTATACTCTGAATTATGTCTGTTTCTCTTACGAATTTTCAAGATGTGAGTACAGTCTGAGTGGCTGATAAGGTGTTGAAGTAGCACTCTTACCTTTTCTGGTATTGATTCTGTGATTAATATGCTACAGAAAACTCCAGAAAAATAACTCACTTGCTTTTCTGTGTTTAATATGCTGCAGTAGCAAATGAAAGTGGATTGAGTTAAAATGCAGAGAATTTCACTGAGGCACACATTTTTAAAGGTAGAATACTTGCAATGAGAAAATTTACTTTGCCAGTAATATTCTCTGTTCACTTTCCCGTCTTCAAAGACATGTGGGTAAGAGTTGTTTCCTTTGCTGTTTGCTGCCTGGTTTTCTGTCTACCCAGTCTTTGGGTGTTACAGTCCTCTGTGAAAGTCATTTGTGTGATGTCTCACAAGTGTCCTGTGAGGTCTCCAAATCATTTTGCTGAATCCTTGTCACAAGGGGTAGGATGAACCATAAAGGTAGCAAACACACACCTCAGCAGACACCTTTGATGATCAGTAAATGGCAAACAAAATTATGAGAAAGAAAATTAAATTATGTTTGAATATTATATATTGGTTTTGACAATGTACTGAAGCATGAACTTCCCTTTTAAGCTATCAGTATGCTGCTTTGGATTGTTTTAATGCCATTTTCAATGTAGTATTTTGTGTAAATTAATAATTCAGTGCTCAAAGACAAGAACTGACAGGCTACTCCTAACCTCCTCTTCTCCCATTTTTGAGAGGCTGAAAACAGAAACAGGATGCCTGTTATCTTCACAGGGGAAGCTTGCATACCTTCCCTAAGTGAGAGCCAATTAGTGCATGCTGGTTGTGTAATTGTCAATTTTCAAATGCTCTACAGAGGCAATTTTTTTTTGCTTTCCACAATAAGCTGTTTTTCTCTACACAGTATGACAGTAATGAAAAACAGTCATGTTCCCGTCTATTTTTTAAAACATTTATGATAAGTGGGCTCGAGCATGTTAGCATTAAACAGTAGAGACCTGAACTTGTTACAGGAATTTACTGACATAGAGTGTGAAAGTCAAATGAAAAACAGAAGATAGGAAAGGCCAAGAAGGAATTAGACCTCAGAGTTAATAACACTTTTGATAAAATAAGCCATGTAAAGACAAATGTGAAACTGGCTATCACAACACTTAATCAACTCAGTATCATGCTTTAAAGTTCTCTTGTGTACTTACTGTGAAATGGATCTAAGTCATTGGCAGCAGACGCACCATGTTCAATTCCCAACAGTAAAAAAGGATTTAACACTCTGGTAGACTTCGGGATAAAATGTATGTTGTTTATTGGTGGGCAGTTTTACAGCAGTTGGTATTATTTGTATGGAACAGTTTTATGAAGGGCATGATTTAATTTTCAGAAGTCTTATAACATATTGCATTATATCTTCCTTTTCTTCCACTGATGGACTTGCTGTTTGTTATTCAGAGTGTTCTGCTGACATGATAAATGTTTACAAACTTCCAAACTGAATTTCATGTTTCCACTGCTTATTATCTTTCTGTCATATTCCAAATCTTAAATTCACAGCTCAGTTCCCCTCAAGTTTTTTCCTATACTTTTTGTAGGATTGTAATTAGTACTTTCACATGAAAAGCCCTGTGGGGTGTGGATATCTTCTGATTTTTCAAGAACAATATTCAACTTTGAGGTTGACTACTCTTGTCCACAGTTTCGTATTTCCATCCTATGATGTATTATGTGCATTTCCAGTTTTAAAGCACTGCTGTATTTGCTTTGATAATAAATCAAAGAATGCCTAAAGAGATCTAGGTCATGCGTCTGAAAAGTTCTAGATCACTTTTCAGGTGTACAGAAAAGTGTTTCTCATATTATCCGAGGATTTCAAATGAGAAAATACTTCTGCTTTACACCATGCTAGTGTAGGCAAACTCAATTTGGAAATTTTTTTTATGCGTATACTTTTGTGAAAACAGGCTAATACCTATCATAATGTGATTATTTCTTTCGCTATAGAGATAATATTTGAAACGTGTGAATTCCTTTCCTTGTAACTGCACATGGCACACTTCATCCTGTTTTACATGAAGTTAATTTCACAGCAAAACTTGTCTTGTACCTCTTCTGTCAAACAGTGTATTTCAACCATAGTTCATCCTATTTTACATGAAGCGAATTTCACAGCAACTCTGTGAAATCCAAATGCCTTCTCCAGAGTTGCTGAACTCACTGTATCCACAGTGGTACAATACAAAGATGAAACATATACGAGCAAGATGTCTGGGAAATTACTACATTGTTAAGCTCAATTTCAGGTCTCGCTTCACAAAAACAAGCTGAGGGTTTTCATTAGTCTGTTCATTATGCTGCTAGTAATGCTTACTGGAGTCAGACAGATATAAAGGGTCATTTTGTGTAATTATTGAGCTTAAAAGCCCTGAACGATAGAGGCATTGAAGTGCATGTTTTTCCTTGTGTTTATATGCTCCTATTTGGAAAGATTCTAATAGGCAAAGAAGAAAGGGGCTCCAGCTTCACAGACCTGCCTTATTAAGCACGAAGAATTAAGATTTCACAGAGAGAAACCAGATTTGTATTCCATTTCAAAGTGTTAGATGCCTCTCAGAAGTGTGGAAACTCTGCATCTAACATTTCATTTGGTAGCTTTTATTTTAGCTGAGTCTAAATTGTTTGAAGAAAGATCTAGCTTCTTTTAAGTTATGTTTCTTAATTGTAATTCAGGATAACAAGAAGGTTTTCAAGCTATTAACTTGTCTCTCCACACACACACACACTTCTACCTGCAGTTCTTTGTGGTTGCTTTTCAGCCACAAATATGCATGGATCTTTTGAATGAGCCTTGAAGAGAGTAGCAAGGGCTTGGAAAGTGCAGTGTCTTAGGCTCCCTTGAATGTTTTGGCATACAGTTATTTCCTTTCAGGTCCGTGTGTGCCCTATTCACTGAAGTTTTGCTTTGCTCTGTTTTGGTTTGCTCCTTTTGCCATATGGCTGGGATGTCCTCAGCTCTTCTTCAGGCATGTTGCTCTAAGGAGAGCGTAGAAAACATCAAAGTAATTTACAACAGTTTGAATGTTAGCTTAGTTCTGCCATAGAGAAAATAAGCAATACCAAATAATACCCATATTATCAGTACCTGTTTCTGCTAGGTATCGGATTTTTCTAACATGCTATTTTAAACTTGAATGTCTCTTCAGAGGCCAGTGAAAAATATCAAGCTAATGATACTATTAATGTAAGTATTATTACTTGATAATATATCATCTAGAAAAAATACTTTTATATATTTTTCCAAAGCAGTGGTAATTATGGGAAAAATATCTGCTGCAGACTTCTACTTAAAACTCAAAGCATTTTTTTCATGAATTAATATTCATTATTGTAATTATTTTTATTATTACATGAAAGTTTCAATAGACATACTTTCCAATCGTAGAATCACAGACTACGTAGGGTTGGAAAGGACCTTAAGATCATCCAGTTCCATTCCTCATGCCATGGGCAGGGACACCTCCCACTAAACCATGCCACTTAAGACTATGTCCAACCTGGCCTTGGAATACTGCCAGGGATGGAGCACTCACATCTTCCTTGGGCAACCCATTCCAGTGCCTCACCACCCCCACAGAAAAGAACTTCTTCCTCGTATCCAATCTGAACTTCCCCTGTTTAAGTTTGAACCCATTACCCCTTGTCCTATCACTACAGTCCCTAATGAAGAGT
>JANRGW010049831.1:0-11473 GCA_024733675.1 Psilopsiagon aymara | reverse complement strand
CCCCCACCCCCCATACTTACAGAGATCTATATATGTGTATATACAGACAGGGAGAGAGATATGGTCTGGCTGCTACGGGAGCCTTTGTACAAAGTCTGAAACATTAACTGTATTAAGCAGCAAAGGAAAATGAGTGCTTCTTTTGATCAGTTCATTCCTCTTTCCACGTAACTGCCTCTGTCCTTTCACACTTCAGGCAGCCTGCAACAGTTGTCAAGTCTCACAGGCAGAAACTGAGAGGTCTCCTACCTCCGGTTCTCATCAGAGGTAGGTCTATGATTCATGCATTAGTATTGCAGCACCACAATCTCCCTTGTACTTGTTAACTAGATAGACAGTTGGAATATAACAGTGAAAGAAGTAGGTCAAGGACAGAATTGAGTTTGGGAAGCATGTTACATATTCACACCCTATTTTCATAGAATCACAGAATCACAGAATACTTAGGTTGGAAAGGACCTTAAGATCATCCAGTTCCAACCCCCCTGCCATGGGCAGGGACACCTCCCACTAAACCATGCCACCGAAGGCTATGTCCAACTCGGCCTTGAACACCAACAGGGAAGGTGCATTCACAACTTCCCTGGGCAACCCATTCCACTAACTCACCACCTGCACAGTAAAGAATTTCTTCTTCATGTCCAATCTAAACTTCTCCTGTTTAAGTTTGGACCCGTTACCCCTTGTCCTTTCACCACAGTCCCTAATGAAGAGTCCATCCCCAGAATTGCTATAGGCCCCCTTCAGATACTGGAAAGCTGCTCTGAGGTCTCCACGCAGCCTTCTCTTCTCCAGAATGAACAGCCCCAACTCTCTCATCCTATCTTCATACAGGAGGTGCTCCAGTCCCCTCATCATCCTCATGGCCCTCCTCTGCACTTGTTCCAGCAGTTCCATGTCATTTTTATGTTGAGGACACCAGAACTGCACACAACACTCCAAGTGAGGTCTCAGGAAAGCAGAGTAGAGAGGCAGGATCACCTCCCTCGAGCTGCTGGTCACACTCTTTCTGATGCTGCCCAGGACACGGTTGGTTTTCTGGGCTGCAAGCGTGCACTGCAGCCAACTCATGCTCATTTTTTCATCGACCAGCACCCCCAAGTCCTTCTCCACAGGGTTGCTCTGAATCTTTTCAAAAGCCTCCTAGTCAGTAATAGAACCTTGAGTATGGCATCTCCTCCAGCTGACTTGAAACATGCCAGACATGTGCCTTGATGTGTTTTTCTCACACCCATTCTGTACCCCTGCTTAGTGATTTTGGGTCATGCCAAGAGCACACTGAAAGTAACTACCAGCAAAGAAAGCATTGGAGTTTATTGTGCCTATATAAGCTTTTGACATGCTGTAATTAGACTCAGAAATATGAATTTTTTTACCAGCATCTTGTCTGAACAAAACTTTCTTTTTATGCCATAACAATTGACATATAAGCACTCCAAGATTTTCCATTAGCACCATTAGGATAATTGCTTTCCGCTACTGCAGGGATTACATCCCTACCCCTCATTTCTTCTCTTTGCTAAAATAGTTTGAGGTTCTTAAATCTTCTGGCTACCTTGGCAACAATCACTGCAAGAAAAAGTAAAAAAAAATCTCAGTCCCTTCAACCTTATAAGTACTTGAGAGAATACAAACAACGCATGAAACAGCACAGCATGGGGAGCAATCTTGACATATTTTCTCTACAAACTACAGGGTAAATAGAGGTACCTTATAAGGTAGGTACCTTATACCAGGAGTAAATGTCGAAGTCAGGGTTCTTGTGCTAGAAAAAGTTTAATTTACCAGAGAGCTACAGGACACACAGAAGTCAATGTGCAATGCCGTGTTCAGGTAATTCGTGAGCTGTGTTGTCATTGGTCACATGAGTGATGAAGAACTGATAAGGCCTTTTCAAGCTCCTTTGGAGCTAAGATAGCACAGGATCAATTCGTACACTAGATATGGCATTTAAGGTCATGGCCTTACTATGGGCTCATGGGCAGCAAAAACCAAGGAGTAGATTAGGACTTTCACTGTCTCTGTCTGTTGTATGTGTGCCTTAGAGAAACAATAATTTGTTTGAAGTCATTCAGCTCTTGCAGTAGTTCTCCTGGTCACATAATGATTAGAAGTCAAATACAAGCCTTTAGCAATATCTTATACTTTCCTGCTTGCAGCACATGCAAGGCCTTCCTTTCCACAAATATATTTATATGCAGAAGCATCCTGTGCTTGCAAGGGTAACAAAGTACATATAACCTGTGGTCACCAGAATTTGGCCCCAGATTCAATTCCTGTTGCTAAGAAGGTCATGCATGTGCTGCAGACATTAGGAGCCTGCCAGAGGCCTACGCAGTGTTGTGAGCAGTTAATTAAAATCATGTATTTAATCACATTAGCACTTCCTTCTGTGTGCAAGTGTGTGAGATCTGCAGGAGGGGAAGTGTTAATCTGTTAGCAGCAACTGCATCATGTGTATAGATCTTATCACAGTGTCTTCACTTTTCCTTTCAGTCTTTTACTGAAAGCTTTCAAGCCTCTTACCCCTCCAAGCCTGAATCCCAACATATATTTTATTCAAGCAAAACAAGTTCTTGTTAAGTGGGTCTGCTAACCTTGCTTATAGAACACCTCATGCATTTGCAAAACTGAAAGTAGATGGACCACATTAAAATAAATCAAAATCCTTGTCATAGTCATAATACTGTATAATTTTTTAATTTTCCTAAAAATTAATGTTAATTTGAAGAAATCAAAGAACATAAAAAGTCCAACATTTAAAAAAAAAAAATTCACTTGCAGTAGTGGATATCACTGATGGGATTGCTCAGTATCGAAACGGTTCTGTTTGTATTTGGCTCTTGATGTTATCAGTAGAAGAAATTGAGTTTGAAAAAAAGTGTTTCTGATGGCACATAAGAACCAGGAGTTAATGACAGAGGAATGTTTTAAGGAGTAGCTGCCTGCGATAGCATTTTATTGAATTTCAGATCTGAACATGAGACTTTTGAAATGTAACGGAGCACAGGAGATCTCGTTGAAAGTTGTTGTGATGACAAATCATTAATCTGTTTTGCTCTGAATCAGATGTGTTGGTCATAATACAGAAATCAGAGAAGCATTTCCTGGTATCAACCACCAGCATCAACATTTTTCATGATTCTGGCTTCAAGTTGTACTAAAACTCATTATTACAGAAAGGGACCATGTATAGAAGTTCCTTTAAAATGAATGTTTTTGTAAAAGCAATTTTAATCAGAGTGAAATAGATGCCATTGAACAAAATAGGGTTATGATAGCCACTATGTTTTATCAATGAATGCTTAGATACTATTTGATATCTTGTATTTAGTTTTTGAGCTAGTACTGTTTCTTTTTTTTTATTTTGAAATTACTATTTGTTATGGATGAAAGCAGAAAACTCTTATTTGCCGGAAATATAGTTGACTTGATGTTGTCAGCAGTCAGGTCACAAAGTGAAAACATTCTTGGAACTGATCCGCAAATAGTGCTTGCTTTCCAATTGAACGTTTTTGGCTTCTACTATTGTGGTCTCATTGCTTTACAAGCTAATTGGTTTCAAACCTGCTTAGAACAGGAAAACCTAACACACTCAAAGGTTAGCTGTTTCCTCCACTCAGTATGGTTAGAACACAAATTTACAGAAGCTGAAGGACTGAAAAAAAGCTGTGTGATTGACATAAAAAGCCATTTAACGTTTATCAATGCTTAACAGTTTTTGCACTGCGATACAGTGAATGAGTAGAGGATAAAGAACATCTCAACAGACCAGAATAAATGCTCAGGATTATCTAATTCATCTATATATTTAGACTCCATGAGGAGTTCAGCAAAAACCCAAACAAAATGCGCCTGCTAGAGGCGTTACAGGTGGTTGGAACGTTAGGGGAAATAATTGACTGAAATGTTATTGATGGAGTAGGCTGAAAATGCATCAGAAGTTCCATCCTCTTCTGCTATCAGCTTCAATGTGAAGTGATGTTGACAGTGGAACTGGTGCTGGGAAGAAATGTCTCCTGAATTCCAACCTCAAACCTCAACAATTCACTGTCATTCATAGGAGAAAACACAAGCAAATTATTTCTGACAAATAAAAATTCCCTTCCTCCCCCTCACAGGCCTCGCTAATTTTAGAATGAAATAAAAATCTTTTGTGAGAAAGAGTTGCTTGGGTGATGAAAGAAAAAACTTCAAAGGAAAAAGGGTAAGAGGAGAAAAATAGATGCTCCAGTGTTTCTGATAATTTCCTCTGAGTCTTCAGGAGAAAACTCCGTGTGAAATCTTACCATCACTAAATGACATAATATTGTCCTCTTTCAATACGTAACTCTCCAAAGCATTACCAAATACACTACCGTATGGCACTGTGAGGATAAACTGGTTTTGTGAGGTTATAAATAAACCTAGGCTGAGAGGAGCTTACAAGAATATGGTTTTATTTACGACAACAATCTACATGATCTGGAAGAGAACTTTTTACCACAGCCACTGACATCTGTCTGCTGTGGGACTAGGAGCACTAAGAAAAGACCAAACATGAAACTATTTTTTGTGTAGCATTGAATTATTGTTCGAAAGATTTCAGAATGTCTTTACAACTGAGTCCTTATTTGGTATTTAAGGTGGAGGAGAAGCACAGGTTTGGTTGAGTGAGTACTTTTAATACTTCGTCAGCTTGAGTCATTTATAGCACTTCACTTTCACTCTCCAGTAAAAAGTAAAGAACGTATCCACTGTTCAAAGCAAGACAGTCTTCTGGGGACAAGCAGCCTTAGCACAGATCTGCCATTCTACCAGGGTCTGATCTGTGCTTATTTTAACTGTAGGAGATGATAAATTAACTCTCTGTGAGACTGAGTTAGTTTGTTAGTAATTGCTGTCCATGGAAACAAAGAATAGCTAGAGTCAAGGAAAATCTATAAAAGCAATGGTGTTGAAATAGATAATGGTTCATCTTGTGCTGGGATTAGGGCAGATTCCCTTTCTGACTATCAGCACTCAGGTAAACAAAGCATCATGATGCTTCTGAAAGCAAAACCAGGCTGAAGTCATGTAATAGATAGATATCTCAAAAACTCATTAGACTGCAAACATTGCAGAGATGGCAAAACTTAAACAATGCCCCCAACTGGGCTTTTGGTGTCTATATTTAGGTTTGGATTTAGATTAGATATTAGGATGAAATTCTTCTCTATGAGGGTGGGGAGGCGCTGGAACAGGTTGCTCAGAGAAGCTGTGGCTTCCAACCTGAAACTTTTTAAGATTTGATTCTATGATTCTATAATTCTATATTAGAGCTTTGGTATATGTCTTTTGTCAGAAGTATTGATTATTTTGATATTTTTAATGAGTGATTTTCAGAGCTGTACATCACCTACATCTCAGAACTAGCTCTATCATGTGTATGCTTGATGCAGTTTAGATGTATTGCTTAGTTTGTGAAGTCTTGTATAAAGTAGAAAACAGGTTTTCACACCTTTTCAGGTCACTTTCTACAGAAAGGAAACCAAACCTCTGACTTCAGGAGAAAAGAAAGGAAAAAAAATATAAAGTGAAACGAATTTAACTTCCTCATATACAAACAATCTTACATGACAGTGCGACTGACAGCCATTTTTCAAAAGGTCAACTATTAATCTTCCAGGTTACTATATTAAAAAACCACAGTAATTTAAATGAGTTTTTGAGGTCTGTAAGCATAAGAACAAAAATAATCAGTGATCTCTTGAAAATAACTCAGTCTGCGCAATCCACCATCAGTCTTGTTTTCATAGAATCATACAATGGTTGGAAAGGACCTTAAGATTGTGTCTAGTTTTGTAGGACTTTTTTCTAGTTTTCAGGAACATCTGAAACTTCTCTGAATTATTTTATCACCTTAGAACATGTGAGGTACCAGAAAGTCTTCAGCCTGAGAAGGAAACAACTCTTCCTTCCTCACCTGTGGCTACAAAGGCTTCTCCTTTCCCAGTCTGCGACCAGTCAGAGATACTGTCACCACCCTATTTCCCCAAGAACAGAGAAGTTACTCATCTTCTCTTTGGGTGAGAGAAAAGGTTAGAAAAACACACAGGGTAAATTGACTCACTCATAAGAGACAGAGCTATGTGTGTAAAGTACTGTACAGTGAAATACCACTGCACACTTCTACCGGAAACAAAAGATTTGCTTGTTAGCAAGTGACTGATGCTGCAGGCTGCCTTGTTTGTGTGATCATACGCAAGAAACAGGAAATTCCCTTAGTTTTTCTCATTCAGGTGCACCATCTTAGAAATTAAAGGCTCTTCCATCTCCTCCATAATTTGTACTGTACCTCACTTTTTCCACTCTTCTTCCTACAAATTAAAAATATCAGGTGATGAGTGTTTTTATAAATGAAAAGCTCGGTATCATTGGAAATTTCTGAACCACCACTGTAATAGTAAATCAGTTGACAAAGCAAAAGTTTTAATGTAGTGGAAATGCCATTAGTGGAGGACAGGCTTTTAAACAAAAGTACAAACTTATCACTGGAAATATTTCTCTCAAGCCTTGGATTGAGAATGCTTTAGATTGATGTGAGTTCACATGTAAGACTTTGGGCCTGGCCAGCTTCTTTCAGCTTACAACTCCAGAGGTGGTCACCTTCTTGGAAGTCTTAAATTTATCACACAGAGGCTTGCACCTCCCCTTGAAGGTATCCAGGGAATTACAAAATGAAAACAGTTTGAAGAACGTTGATTTAGACTGTTACAAAAGAGCCCGACAGAGGCTCAGACACCCCGGCTATGTTCTGTTATCCTCAAGAAAACCCTTCCTGCCAGGGGGACTGAACTGGAGCCAATAAATGACCATTCATAGCCAATAGGGAGAAAAGAAAAAAGGCAGGAGAAAAGTGCTGTTAGTTAGTTGGAAGACTTAAAACACCTTTACTGGGGCTGAGTATCTTTGCATGAACATTTCTTTAGCCAAGGAGCAGCTCTCAATCCTTGTTGCACAATTCAGTGGGGCATAACTCCCTTAATACAAAGCCAGGCAAAACAAAACACCAGTGAATCAGAAAAGTGTCTGACTGAGAACAGGGATCTCTGTAATCTGGAATTTATACTGAAGGTCCAATTGTAACTAACATTTACAAGATGCAGGTTAATAAAACAGCACACACAAACCCTCCAGTTTTATTTTGTATCCCTTGCAGTCCCCACTTGCTAGATGAGAGAAGAAATGTTTGCATTAATTAGTGCGTAGACATGAGGGCCAGTAGTCCTGGGTTATTTTCCAAGCCCTGGCACTGATTTACTGTTGTCCAATCCTTGCTTATATTGAAACTACATTTACTGAACTGATTCTAGTGTGCTTTAGGCTATAGTAATTTAAGCACAGTTTAGCTGGATGGAGTGAGACATTACTGAAGTAGTACACTGCCCACAGCCAATAGCGCTCTTTTGCAGCAAATCATAGCTGCAGTAACCTTTAAAGCCAAAACTTTTGTAATTGACTCACCAAAAGGTACACACGTTTGAACAAGAGTTTCTTGGCATGAGTCTTATCCCGTGTGACCCACTATCCTGTGTGATCCACCTCTCAACCCTGTTTTCTCAGGTACCAAGTCTCAAATTCAAAAGTGTATTTTTCTCATTTCAATTTGTTTGGTTCATTCTTTATTAATGTACCATGATATTAGTTTGAATTTCATCTTCTGAGAATTCTACCTCATTGGAACAAAATGGCAATTCAAAAAATAAACTAAAAAGCAGGTCAGGTAGCACATTTACTTGTTTTGACAGGACCAAATGATACCAGACAATTAGAAGGATCAAAGTGCGGTTAATGAAATTTTCTAGTGGAACAAATATAGAATTGAACCAAGGACGTAGTGAAAGAAGAGAATATTAGAAGTTCATCTGGACACCAGTTATTCATAACAATATTTTTTGCTAAGAACTGTGTGTCCTTCCATTGAATCTGGTACAGAAGGAGGGATCTGAGCACGTCCGTCACTGTCAGAGTACTCTGAGACAACACTGAGATTTGGCCAAATAAAAGGCAAATAAAAATTGTATTAGCTAAGAAGCTGAAAGTATAGTGCATATAGTTAATGTATTTAGTTTCCATCACCTCTGGTCGTTCTAGTTACAAACAGGTAAAGGGTGCTACTGGAAACAGGTGAAGGATACTACTGAGAGAGGGAGAATTGCTCTATTTCTCCCAGAATTTCCCAGATAATGCAGTGAAAAGATATGTATGCATTAAATTTAATGTTTTGCAGCTATTCAGGCTTAGTGCACATGTGCATAGAACGTGGCTAATACCTGAGCAGTAAGTCTGACACCTCCAGGTATACAATGTCCAGAGAGGTCATGTTTCTGGGAAGTGCTGGACCAAGTAGATCTGGACCAAGTAGATATTGAGCTCAACATGTCCTGCGGAAAGACATAAGATTTTTGGACCCAGTTTTGTTAGAATTAATACATAAGTGAGTCAGGAATCCTGGATGCCTGTATAAATGCACACCTTTTTATGAAATACAGGATGCGTTCACTGAAACCAATAATGAGTGGAAAAGAGAGTTTCACTTGAACAAGGAGCCTGGAAGTTTTGGTTTGTTTAGTATACAAAAATTTATGTTGAGAAGGGATGCCATTGCTGCCTCTTAGTGCAACAGGGTGTATTTAATGGAGAAAATCAATTACTAAAGCTATAGAGCCATGTCAGCACAAGGCTGAATGCATGAAAACTGACCATGCTTGACTCAAGGCTGGAAACTGGTTGCAAGTTTCTAATTGCTAGAGGAAGGATTTTCCTGGAACAATGGGAACAGTAGAACTGAAAAAAAGACTTACTGTTCTCACAGTACTGCTTAATGTATTTGGGAGCAAGACTGCATGCCAAAGAGTGTCTGTAACAGCCAGATCAATACAATCAAGATCCTGAAGTCACATAGACTAAAAGGTAAGCGGGGATTTGTGTGCAGTAGGGCTCACATCCAGACGATGAACAAGTAGTATCACATGCATTGGTTTCAGCACAGCTTCAACGGTTTCAGCTACTTCCACAGTGGAATTCAGAACTAAAGCTTCTCTTCAATATGGCTTTTCAAGTCTGTAAAGTCAATCACTCAAAGAGATCTTTCAACTTCAATAAGCAACAGGCTGAGTTTCGAAATCTGAGTTCGAGTGGTCAGTCTGTAGAGTTTTGACTGATTTGCATTAAGAATCTGATAGTCCAATGCCAGTTCAAACTTTTTTTTCTTTTATTTATTTTTTAAAATCTTTTTTAACTAGACTTACCAGCAAAGAAATCTGAAAATAAGTTGTATGATTTCCATATTTTCCTAAGCAATATGGTGCATATATACCAATTCAGCAAAAAACTGAAGGCAGAGCTAGTATGCAGAACAAACAGAAAAACCTAAACATTCATCATGCTTTGCCTGCTGTAAACAAATGTAAAACGTGATTTCAGACATGAGATCTTTCTATTATTCTTTCCCTAAACTTCTTCCTATGCAAAATATTTCTTTTTATTTCACTGTGTTGCGCTTCTGCAACTGAGCTCAGGGCCTGTGAAGTTTAGAAATACTTTGTCCCAAAGTACAAAGGCAAAAACTCCTCCATAACTCCTTTGCTGACTTTTTTCCAGAGGATTTCGTTCCTGTATCTTAGAAAAAATGACCTAACAATGTATACATTGGTATGGGAGCATCCCATTACACAGAAAAAGGATTTTAAAGAATATGTATCCAGCCTTAAGTATAGTTCAATCATAGAATCATAGGATGGAAGGGACCTCGAGAGGGTACTGACAATCCAACAGAAAAAAGCATTTTTCTATTGAAAGTTGTTCAGTCAAAACTAGGTATTTCACCTGGCTTAATCATGACACCACTTTCTCCTGCTCCTTTGGATTTACTCCTCTTTCCGGTTTTGCAAGATACAAAGTGCAAATATTTGCTGATAAATAACTACAGAAACGTCTATCAATAATGTTACAACCTATAACTATATACCGTGTTTTGATAGAGGACTCTGCTCTTTAGCCCTCTTTTTGACCCTTTCTCCACATAAAAAAACCCTGAAGCTCAACATAAAGAACTGAATGTGTTGCAATGAAAAGTATCAAGCCAGCTCTTTATCTGTGGCTTCATAGTCACACCTGAGAACATCTGAAAACATCTAGGACTTCAAAATTATTTTCTGCATTTCATTTCCCACTTCATTCCACAAAAATCCTGCAATTGACATTAAAGTTCTTAATATTAAAAATTGTAGCTAGAACTAATAATGGGTAAATTAGTCATTAAAAAGAATAGTGAAAAAGCTCTGCCATATGTGTTCCTTGACTGTCTTAGTAGCTTGGCCACAACAATCTTTGCTGATAATAAAATCTGAAAAGGAGCAGTCATTTTCTAGACTAATGTAAGATTGATCTGCAGATTGCTAAGCCTGTGAAAAGATTCCAGCTGATTTATTTTTACTATGGATGAGGCTCTCTATCCTTTTTATTACCAGCTGCAGACATCATTGACAAATGCCACTTTTCTCCTTTAAAGCTCTCTTCTTGAGAGCAATTTTGTGAGAAAAATGTCAAATGTATAAGAGGATAATTTTAAAGTTAGTTTGGTCTTAACTATGTGCAGTGCTGTAGAATAAATATTTGAAGCCAGTTTAGATGAAGAAACTGTGGTAAATTAAATCTATTTGGATTTCAGCATTATACGTTGTCACATGAGAATCCATAGATTAAACTGGAAAAGATGTAAATCAATAAGCCACTCAAAAGATAAGGGGCTAGTTAAAGAGAATAAACCCATGGATTGTTCTAAATGGGAAGTGAGTTCCTCTAGAAAAGGTTTTAAACTGAATTTTACTTAGTATTTTTATTAGACACTTTGGCAAAAATCTAATAATAGGATAGTAATAAACCTTGCTGATGACAAAGTCAGGGAATATCACCAACACAGAGGAGAATGGGAACATTTCAGAAGTTGAAGAGAAAAAATAGGGAGACTACAGGAAACAAAATGGATTGTTTTAATACAACATCAGCTGCAAATAACAGAGACAAAACCTAATCTGGCCTTGGACAGTTGCAGGTTAGTAACAATAATGTTTCCAATATTCACAGTAATGAGGTTCTTGAGCAGCTTTCAAAACCAAGTACAAAGTAATCAAAGCAGATTGAGGATGGAGTTTTTTCAGTTTATGAAGGAGATTATATGAGTTCTTATTGCCTGCAGTAATAGAAAACTGATTAGTGTCATAGAAGCTGTTACTTCTTTTTTCTCCTTTTATTTTGCAAAATTTTTTGTGTATTGTTTCCTTGTCCTACCCAACAACTCAATACTTTCTTAAATAAATGATAAACTCTTGGAAACACTGACTATTACCTACTTCTAGTGATCCATGCGGATGCTACTGATATAGAGAGCAGTAGCCCAGAGAACATAAAGGAGGACTACAGAGCTCTGGGAGAGGTGGTCAGGGGCTCT